>VFFE01006966.1:454543-500971 GCA_008921705.1 Burhinus oedicnemus | reverse complement strand
TGCCTTTTTTTTTTTTCCTTATTTTTCACTTAAATTTTTGTTGGTTTGTTTTGTGTTGGTTTTTTGTGTTGTCTTTTTTTTCTCGAGCGGGGGAGCAGTTTTCTCTAATTTGTTCTTTTCCCGCCCCAGGTTTCAGCAGGGCGTTTAGGTCCGCAAGAAAGTTGTCGCCTGGAAAAAAAATAGATCTGCGGTCGCTGGAATGTATTTGACTTTTCTGGAAAGCTTTTTACCCTTTAAAATACGGTGCTGGTTAGAAAGTGCTGCAGGTTTAAAGGGGCAGTTTCAAGGCTCAGCTGGTGTGTCCCTGCGTGTGTGCTGGATAAACCTAATAGTTTGGGTTGAAATAGCGATGCTGTAAAATAGAAATCCATGTTGTTGTTAATAGAAGTAAAAACCCGTTGAATCTTCAGCAATGTACTCCCACTTAAATGAGGCGAGTTTAGGTAGAACGCTCTCTTCGTGGGGACAGCGCTGGAAAGAACGTGATGCTTTCATGCGAGATCTGGAGTAGGGGAAAGCAGGAGCAGTGACCCTGTGGTCCTCAACCTAAATTCTCAGTGCTTCTTCCAGGTGAAGGACCTCATCCACTCTCACTTCAGATCTAAGAAGTCTTAGATCTGCTCTTAAAGTCTTGGCTTTTTGACCCTTATAATTACTTAAGCACCCTTTGCTTTCTTGTGCTTTTTTTAAAAAAAATATTTTCGTATCCCTGTTGCAGAGAAAAATGTTTGCAAACTTGAGGGTGACTCAGGAAAATACAAAGGGTCTTTTAAGGAAAAAAAACCTTTGTGTTTTGGGGGTCCAAATGGTGTGTGTTGAGCCATGCGGACATCTGATTTTTGTTTTATGAATAATGGCAATTATTCAGGTAGTCAAATACTATATAACAGGCTAACTGACTCTGACATTAGAATATTTAGAAAGCAAAGAACTCCAGACTTACATATATGAAAATGCTCGGGAAAGCTAAGAAAAATCAGCTACAGATGTTAATTCAATGTGCCTAACGGGGCCATTAAAAGGACCCATATCGCAAAGGACTCATATCACAAAGAGCCTGAGCCTGCTCTGAAGAGGCACAGTCCTTTCCCACTCAGACAGGAGTGTGTGCGTGGAGTTTAAACACAACATCTCTCTGCGTTAACAGAGATTGTAATGAAGCCCCGTCCCAGCAGGATGAATGCGACACCTCAACTCAGCGGCGGGGCACAGCCTGGGGAGATCGCTCCCTCCCTTCCCGCATTCGGGCCCAGCGCGATTCAGCTGGACATCTCGACACTGAACCAAGCCTGGATATTTGATTCTCAGTCTTCTGGCGTAGGTTTCTGTACACACCGATCTGTGTGAATATGCCTAGTGATCACGTCTGTAGATGGTAAAACGCTAGGATCGAGTAGTACTTATTCTGCTAATGAAGTACCGTATCAGTCCATGGGAAAGTCAACCCCAGCATTGTTTTAAGACCGCAGGATCTGTCTCAAAAACTCAGAGTTACTAAGGAAGCTCTCCTTGCCTTAGAGGCTACAAAGCAAGTAGTTAATAGGAGTAGCCTGTATGTGTAGGATACATGCATAGCTGAAATAGTCTGTGCACTTCGGCAGCAAACTTTCAGATATTGATCAGGTTTTTTTATTCAGTCGTTCAGATTCACTGAAGCAAGGATAAAGTATTTATTACTTTTATAGTACGGCTACCAAATTGTTTGCTTCCTGAAGCACTGATTTTATTCTAATGTTTGGGAAATAATTAGCCAGTTTTCAGTACTTAGCATTCACAAGGTATGAAAAGCAGAGTTAAAATACATGTATTGAGTGGCTCGTTACCTTCTGCCAGACTGCTCATCTACTGCAAAATCTATGCAGCCGCAGTGCCACCTTTTGGCTAAAACGTCTTTCGTGTAAACGACAACATTTCTTCCCCACAGCCGCCGGGAGTTAACTGTTTGCATTCACATAATTTTGAAAGAACAACGAGACATCCATCATCCAACCATACCTCTGTAGCAGTAAGAAGTATAAAAAACTATGTGATGCCTTACCAAGAATCACGTACATCTTCTGTAGTGCAGCTGTTGACAGGAACAGTAAATGCATTAACCTGAAAATTGGAGATGCACTATTAGCCAGCAGGGAAACAATAAAGCATAGGACTCTGACTAAAATAGGTAATGCAGAAAGAGAAACTGAATTAATGGGGAAAGCATCTGTTGAATTAAGTGTACATAATAGAGAACAACATCTAGAGGATAGCCAGGAGTTTATTTAGCTGATACCTGGTTTGCAAGTGACATAAAAAGCAATTTGAATATAAAGCAGGAGAGCTGCTTCTTCCCTAAGGACATACAACTTAATGAAATCACACTGTGGGCCACACAGTTTTTCTCCTTCCCTCTGCAAACCAGAGGAAATTGCCAGGCTGTGCAAGTCCTACAGCATATAGTAAATGTACTGGCAGCAGACACAGCAATCTCACCACCTACCACCATTTCTTTCCCTTCTTTTCAACTACCAGGATCACAGACCCCCATCATCAGGTGCATAACACCCACCTCAGGTGAAAACACTTTAGCTGCAGGGAGGTTGAGGAGGCCTTAATGAAGAGAGGGAAGAAGAATAAACAAACTTCAGCTGTGAAGATATTTGCTCCACCACACCTTGTCACCTTTCCTGTGGGAAACTTGGGGGAATTTTGAAAAAAACATTGTCCCTGCTTTATCCAATGTGCAAAATCAGTTGCAGTTAATAGAGTTCAGAGGCCAAGAGAGTTACTGGGGGAAAAAAAGTCCAGAATATATTGTGTCACTGATCCTATTAGGTAGAACGTTAGAATTGCTGATTGAAATCAACTGTGTTGAGCTGACTGACTGTCCAAAACAGCATTGTTCAGAAACATCTTCTAAGTGTCTCAGCTATCTTATTTGTTTGGCTGTTTGAATCATGAACTCCTGGCATTGTTCTAACATCCACAGACTTGGGATAACATAAGCAAAGGCTTGAGTATGGGTAAATATATATATATATATACACACACGTACATATATATATATGTGCATGTTCCCACAATCCATCCAGTGGGTGAGATCCATAAATGAGTGCTAAACTAGCTGAAGAAGTAAAACTCCCCTATACAAAGAAGTGGCAAGGCATTAAGTCCCATTGAGAGGCAGGAGAAGTTACCGAAGTCTTTTCAGGGCAATCACTGCTATACAAAGCTGGTTTATATTTGTTATTCTTACAATATGAGAGTCCTGCTTTGGGGACCTGTGGGGAAGGAAATGGCTTTAAAATTTACAGTGATGATTAACTAGTGTGTTATGTCTCTTGATCCATGCTCCTTAAGACTACACGAAAACATCCTGCTCCTCTTACCTATTCTGGAAGTCCTCCTCCTGCTCAGCCCTGTCAGCAGCGGGGGTAACAGCCTGCAGGGGCCCACCAGGAGTCAAGCGATTCAGTTTTTCAACTTAGTTCACATTCACCTCTGACTGAAGCTGTTATTGTTCACTTCCAGCATGAAGTCAGCTAAACGTCAAAATAACATTCAAGTTCAGTTCTGGTTCAAGAAAAGTTAAAAAAAACAGTTCAAACTGACTTTTGGTTCAGAGTCAGTTTAACTCCCCAGTACCAGCAGTAGTCAGTAACTATTTTATCCTCTTAAATGATGAGCTTGTCTTGCCTTACAATAGGGAAATTCATTCCACTCAAATGTATGCTGAGTAGGCATCCTTAGAAATTTTCAGCTGCCCCACCAGAGCAGCAAAGTTTGGTAGGAGCCTCCAAATTTCTCCCATGCTTCATTTATCTTCCATTCATTAATCCATAATTTCACCACTCATTTCAGTTGAGTTAGCACAGGGCACAGGGTTTGCAGAAAACTTTCTAAAATCAGATGCATTACTAAAGGTCTGATTTTTGTCCCCTCCTAGCCTTTGTTAATCTTCACCATTCCTGTCACAGACCATCTAGAATTTTTGTCTTGCACAGTAAATATCTATTTATAAAAACCCTTGTTGATTGCTGGTCTTGTTCTGCTGGATTTTACAATCTGATCAATGAGGAAGCATCAGAACATTATTATCTTTACCTGAGAATAACGTAAAACACAATAGGAGAGATCTGTCGCATACTTAAGCGGTTCTAGTTTAGTCACATTTTTAGGACATCGAACCTGGCAGAATCCAAATGGTATGTCAAGGCGTCATTAACTTTAGTTGCAATTAGAAAGGAAATCTGTTCTTGACTACTGAACACTTCCACATATATCAGAAATTAATCGTTAGGAACAGTTTTGATAATGAGTGATTAGAAAAATGAAATTGTCTAGTGGTCTGTGCAGAGGACTAACGAAACAGAGCTGCTGACTGAACTGATGGAAACACATTCCCGAGCTCCTCCTGCACGCATCATGCGGCTGAATCAATAATACAGGAAAACTCTTCGAGATGCATTAAGAGAGGCTAGACAAGGTGAAAGGAAAGTGGGATCTTCTCATGGAGCTGTGACATTACATACCTGTGAATTTACTCATATCAGGAGCAAATTTTAGCAATTGTACATGAATTAATTTTGCTCCTTTCAAATCAAATAAGTTTCAGCAGATGAGCCGCTGTTTTGTTTGCTTGCAAATTTCTTTTCTTGGTGGAATAAGAAATACAGGATAGCTTCCACAGTGAAGGTTTATTAGTACTACTAATAATTTCTAATTAGATTATCAGTATTTTAAGATTTCTGGGGCAAATTATGCCAGGGAGTTTTAAGCACCACTCCTCAGAAGTGGAAAAAAAAGTAGGAAAAATAATTCTAATTCAATGTGCATGGTTACCTGCCTGCGTGTCATCAGATTTTACATTGAAAGAATTTTGAAAAAGATTGTCCAAAATCAGAAAGGATTGTCCAATAAACAATGAACTATGAATTTTCCCCTGCATGTTAAGAGCCCAAACATGAGCAGACTCTCAAACAGCAAACAGGCATGTCACATAATTAAAACTGTCTAGAATAAGAGCATAGCTTGTCAAGATTAATTTTCAATCTGAAAAAACCACAAGTAATAAACTTCCTACTTGTCACTGAATAAAAATTAACCATTTAGCATATTTTTAAAGTACATTTATATTTCAAGTGCAGTTTTAAGAAAATTTTAAAACAAGTCTGGAACAATGACATAAAATACAATTATTCTGGGTTATGCTCTGTAAATGAGATTATTGGCCTGGCTCTGGCTAATTACAAAGTGATCATAAAATGCGCAATGAAATGAAGCGGTTCCAAGATAGTCCTACGCAGATCGTTGTAAACACAGAGCTATGCAACAGATCTGAGCTAGCTGGAATAAAAACATAAAACATTGCTCTGGGCTCCTTTGGTAATGGTTGTCAACTTTGCTCTGCAGCAGTGGTGATATGAGTTACACTCAGTTTAGTAGCCAGCAGAGAGCCGGGCCTTTGCATCACAGAAGCACGGTCGCAATTTACACTTCTGCTGGCGGCATCAGCTCAGAGCAACAAGAAATGAGGCTGAGCAGATCCCAAAGCACACTGGACCAAAACCAGAATTCTCCATGGAGCAGTATAGCAGTAAAATAATAGATTTATTACCCAAGTGAAAGAGCAGACGTCGCTGCACACACCTGTGTTTCAGCCAGAACTCCTTCCTCCAGCTGAGCCTACGCAATCAAGGAAACCACTAACTCCTCCAGGTCCTTAGTTCAGATCCAGTTTAGGCTGACTGTGACTGAAATGCATCATCCCTGACATCTGGACAGTGGGCAGGCATGTCCCGAAAACAGTCTTCCTTGCTCACTTATGCCTCGAAGGCAGGGAGCACTCCCTTTTAGTGAGACAATGAAATGCCTCCAGCCTGACTCCAGTCTGTTTTCAGTTTCCCTACATCTCTTCCACCTCACTCCTCCGTGCCTTTCTGCAGAGCCTACTATTGCAACACCCTCTCTTCGAAAGGACTGGAGAAGCACATCCTCTCCCTTTTCCTCCCTTTAAATGGACACCGAAAAAGTCCTTCCGAATGCCATCTGTGTTATCACCACATCTTAGGCAGTCTCAAGCAGCTCTGCAACGCAAGGAAGCAGAAGGGAGTTTTGGATTGGAAAGGGAAGTGGCTCCAGCAGGGCTCTGCTAAGAAAGTTGCTGCCCTTCCTTAGTGCTTTGGCATGTCCCATCCCTTAACGGGTGAGCAGACACACAGCCCTTCCCCTCTCCCCCTTTCTTATTTTTATGTCCCTGCAGGATAAAGCTCCTTGAGAGAAGCCCTTAGCAGCTAAAGGAGAAACTGGGCTTAGAGGACAGTGGCAAAATAAGGACGAGGAAGGAAGGAAATGGTTTTGTGCGCACACACGGGTGTGTGTTACATCCCTGTATTGGGTAGGAAAGAGGGAGTCAAGAACACGTAGGAGAGGAAGTCAGCTGATGAACAGCTCCAGGCAAAAGAGAGAATACCTGGCAGAGTTGCTCCATACAGCACTGTACGTTTAAAAATAATTTTTAAAACTAACGCATTTGGATAGGGGTATCTGTCCCCAGAGCAACCAACAATGGAAAAACAAGTACCAATAATTTTCCATTCCAATGACCAGTGCTATAATTAGATAATAATGCTAGAAATTTAGTCCACTTTGAGGCAAAAGGGGAAAGTCATGCATGCTGCCTGACAGCTCAAGAGAAAAAAACCCACCGCTCTGTTAATTCATTTATGGGGACTATTTCTGAGGTCAGACAGACATATCTTTAGTAGTGAAAATTCAGGAACTCCAAAGACTTACCGCTGAAGGAGAGAGCTTCAAGCTGACCCCTCAAAAATCCTGTTACTGCAAGGGCCAGATAGCTAGCCCCTGCTCACATCGTTGATGACCTGGACAACGGGCATGGACTCCAAACTCTGCTCCAAACCAAGGAGTCAAAGCTGGCAAAAGGCAAACACATTGGCCAGTGTGAGAAAACCTGTAATGCCACTGCTTGTAACACATCTGTTCCATGGCAGAAGAGGATAAGTTTGTCTTAGAAAAACACTAATTTCATTCATTCATAAGAGAAAGAACGTCACTGGAAAAGGAATACAAAACTTACGCAGCACATGACTAGAGTGCACAGGATGGAATCCTAGTTAATATTTTTGTTTAAAAAAAGCTCAAATCTAACTCTTCATTCAGACACCAGTTTGATTCAGCAAAGAATCTAAAGATTTGTTCCTTTGGTCTGGGGTACAAACTAAGATTTAGATGTGGAATCAATGCAGGCATGCGACCAGGGAAAATATTTTGGAACTGCATAGGCATCCCCAAACTGGTTTCATGAAATAAAAAAAAAACCACAACAGAATTGTAGATGCAGCCCTATTTTTAGTGTTTTGCAATGGTAACACATAGAGTTTCCTTTCACTGCTTCTGACTCTTTTGGATCGTTGTTCAGAGATGTAAAATTTTCCATTTGCATTATGGAGAATACATACACAAAAAGGTTTGGAATCCATTCTGGCAATAGATCCTTTAAGCTAAGTATTGAGGACTTCTACCTAACCAGGTAGTTCTTATTATGTTATCCCACTAACTGTGTATTTTTCTTTTCCAATTATATTCTGCACTCAAAATTACTAAAATCTATCTGAAAAGAAGACAATAGTAACTAGTAACTGAACACACTGTTGGATCTGCCCAGTAGAAATGGAACCGCATGTTGTAGTATGGCAAGTGGATTCAATTTGTGAGTACGGTCTGTTATCATTCACAGCAGGGTCAAGTCCATCTTCAGAGGAGCACAAAGGTCTCCACAGTATCAGATTCAAATGTTGTCATGTGGCTCTGACATTGTGGGATTTATAAAACAATTGCTCGGGTTTTGGGGTTTTTTTTCTACTGCAGAGAGGTATGCTGGGATCCAGGCAACGCACGTGTGACAGATCCATGAGGCATCTGCCTGCAAAGTGGCACAAACAGCAACAATGCAGGCACCAGCTGTTGCATCCGTCCCGTTTGTATGGGGCTTGTGCCGGTGGTTTCCAGCCCCAAAACACGCATGCAGCATCGGCAGTGAGGCCAAAGGATCCGCACCACTACACCTTCCCAGGTGCGTTTGCTGCTCCACAAACCTCTGCTCACATGGTGACTTGTTTGATTATTGAAGAGGGCACATGTAAAGATTAGATCTGTGATATGAATGCCACTCAACTTGGGAGCCCAGTCTTCCAATAAAGTTAACAGAGAGCTGCAGGCACCTCCAGAGGGCAATCCAGAGCATATAATTAGATGGCAGCTGGGCTCCTATTTTGGGAGTGCTGGATTTTTCTCTGAAATGCTCACCTCTCTCTCCACTGACTCCTTCACAAGACTAAAGGGATGACAGCAAGTGCCCATTACAGGCCCCTACGGGCAGCAGGGGCAGTAGGGCAGCAGGCTGCCAGGACTCCCCAGCTCCTATGCGCAGTAGCATCCTGTGCTGTGAGGTTTTCCATCATTAGACTAGAGCCCTAGATACCTGACATTAGGCTGTGCAAACATGCCCTTTGCATCCTTTCCTCTCCTTGGTCATCTCAGCTCAGCTGGAAAGAGAAATCAGCACATCTGCCATCAAAAATGCAACAGTGGAGGGCAACATGTTTTGATCAGTCCAGAGCAACATACAGTTTGGACATTAAGAGAATTCCTAAATTTAGAGCAAACTATCTTATAATGGAAAATTAAGCTCAGTGGCACTGCATTATCCAAGCATGTATTTCACCTGGGCAGCTAAGCTGATGACTATATTTTTTGCAAAGCTCTGCATGGACTTCCTGCAGATTGCAAATTGTCAACATCCCATTGATGGATCTCATCATGTAATTTGCATTCACTTCTTCTACATGGTCAAGAAAATCCTGAATGATTATGAAGAGAATAGTGACATTTTAACTAAAGATCAGTTATAATATTCTGTCCCTTTCCTAACACATTTCCTTCAGAAGAGAGGCAAAAGCAATTTTAAAAAAAGAAGGTTTTGCTGTAATACAGGGACTAGGAAGACAAAACAGAAAAGGCAGAGTGAGGATTGCCTATAAAAATTAAAAATAAAATTTTGCTACTGTCATTGTGTGGTATATTTTTATTTCCATAAGGAGGGACATATTTGAGCATAAGGCTAAACCTTACACTTGATCACCTTGCCAAGGTGATAAAAAACATGTTGGCTTTTGTAGTTAAGGGACACAAAAGAGTAACCCCGCTTAAACACTGTCACTAGCCCCCTTGGACTCCAAAGTGCAAATAACCAAGTATGATTGGGCTGATGTAGGATTTGGCCTAGACCTGGAACTGGTGCCTCCAGAACTACGGCAAGGTATCTGGCTCAACCACTCTGAGCACAAAGTGAGAATGAGTCACTTCAAACCTCACACAAACCGGAGGCAGAGCTGAGCTTTATCGTCCTAGGGACAAGGCAGGAACTTAATTCCTTCTGTCCCTTGCACTTACAAGTATACACGAGAAAGGAAAAGTCTTTCCCTTTCTTCCAAACCCTTCTATGTATTTGCAAAATACCCACAAACAGATTTTGCAGTGGTTATATTCCAGGCTGTTTTCCATATCCGTATCAAAGGGGCTTCTGTTTATTTCCAACCAGAGTGCAGAACTAAAACTCATGGAGGAGGATAGGAACTTTTTGGTTGGGATCAAATTTTTTATTAAACATATGGTGCATGTCTCTCTGCGGATGAAAACACACTAGATAAGAGGAATGAACTTCAGTTTCTATTTAGAGAAATGTTTTCCCTTATTGTCTCCTGTCTGCTTTGTTTTGAAGCTTCCTCCTTGCAAGAAAAGCTTTTACAAAGGCAGTAATCAAACAGCTCATTACAAAGCTTGTAACAGCACAAAAAGCTGTGAAATGCCTCAAAAACATATTTTCATAATAAAACAGCCATTATCAAGATAAAACTCATGGCTGGTATAGTTATTAAACCACAATTGTGGGGGAAACATTAGTTCTGTTACTTAAAAATGTACTTGTAAAGCAGTCTAAATATAGGAAGTGAATTCCCTATGAACCATGCTTAGTTTGTACTTTCCCTGCATACAGACTGGCCTATTTAGTGAAACACATGTTTCTAAATAAGCACTGAGCTTTTAGGTCCCAGTGTTTACTATTACCTGAGTGTAAGAATGTCATGAGCAGCATACTCAAGGCTTAGGCCCAAATTTTAGAAGCAAATTGCTGTTTAATGAACAAACTGCTGAAGCTGCAGGGGCAGAGATAGTTGCAGTCCTTTTGTGTGTCTGTGTGAAGTATGTATCACCTCAGAGGCATTGCATACCTAGGAGGGGAGCACACCATTCATCACGTCTGCAATCGTGTGGCTTGTTCATATGGAGAGGACAGGGTTTACAACAGGCAAATGTCTCTGAGTCTCCCCTCTTTTCCCCTTCCTACCAGCCTCACACACCCAATTCAGATGTGCAGCTAACACCCATGGAGCTGCCAACCATTAAGGCATGCAGGTAGCACGTTCGAGAGCAGAGTCCTTAAATCAGAGTTCAGACACCAGGCAAACAGCTCGGTGCGGCTGTGCCTATCCATGATGAGCTGCTGTAACAAGGCACAAAAGCTGCTAACGTGATCAGCAGTCACACTGTACAGGCCGTGCTCGGACCAGGGCTGCCGGATGCAGTGTTACAGGAAGAGTTACATTTATATTCTTGCAGCACTTGTACTCAGAGACCATCTAGTCAAGATCACAAGACGGGAATGGTTTAGCCTTGACATCACCAGCAATTCTAAAATTGAAAAGGTTTTGTTTTTCTCCCTCCCTTAGAGAATTATTCCCAATATTTTTAAGGAACTGTCATTTCCTGTAAAATAATGTTTATGGTGGCAGGGTCTCAGTCTTTCTGCTGGTTTTTTTTTCACAGGGTTATTATTTATTGTAGCTGCTCTTTGTTCTCTCTTTTTTTTCTGACTGGCTGCCCCATGCCTTTCAAAAACTGGAGATTTTACAGTAGAGTAATTTTATGCTCAGAGTCATTTCAATCTATTTAAATGAATGCTGAAAATGTCATCAAATTTTGGTGTCAATTTTAAAGAGACTGTAAGATGAACATCAAAGGAAGAGGATGTTCATATTATGCCCCCTTTTCCATGTCCTCATCTTCCCCTCCAAAAGCACTGAGCATAAAAGCAGCTCCATGCCATGGGCATGTTTGTTTAAATCACCAGTCTGTGAAACCGTGCTAGCTGCCTTTCAGTTTGCTGCTTTTCCTTAGATCTCCCCATAGCCACCCCACATCCTGATCACCACTAGGTCCATACAGATGGGTAGTGTTCAAGCGACACACATTCACAAAAAAAAAAAAAAAAAAAAAGAAGATACTGAGGACATGAGCATGATATAATACATTCCTCTTACCACATGGCTTAGTTCCACCTCTACCTCATGTCTTCTGGATGAAGCTGCTGCCCAGTTGTAAACATAAGGCAGTCACACAAATCCGAATTTAGATCTAGATCTATATTTCCTTGAAGGAACTTATATCAGCATGCCAGGTTAATCCTGTCCGGAAACCAACAGACTACAAAAACATGGTTCTGAGAATAAGGAGCTACCTCGGCATTTTCAAACCCTCTAGGTTGCAAAAGCAGCAAAAGGAAATTATTTGACCTGTTCACCCTCCTCATTAGTAATACACTTTCCAGTGGCCACAGAAAACTCCAAGAATTGCTTATGGTGGCAAAACATGTGCAATTTGGTAATGCAGTTTGTGGTCACCAAAAGGAAATCCCATGACAACAATGACTTCAGGGAACAGGTTATGGCTCAAAGACATGAAAGAAAGGAACGAAAGACTCAAGTTCTGTGCTTGCCCCAGGAGATAAAATATTCACCAAAAGCCTATTGTGACCAGCAACCTACTGGGGCCAAGATACCAAGTGCATTGGGTCATGAAAGGTGCTGACAGCATCTCCCCAGAATGTGGAGTTAGGGGGAATATAGACATAATATTCTGCTAAGTTTTTATTAGGAAATGCAGAGACAGCAGGCAGTGTTCTCCCCCATCCCCTCTGCTCTCTCTCACAGACACTTCCTTTGTCTGTACCAGCTGGGTTATTAACAGAATATTGTTTTTCATTCCACTTCTCCTCCCTTTGGGCTTTCTATACTCCTGGTCACAGAGAAGAAGGTAAATAAACCTTTTTAATTATATAGTCTGTCAGAATTTTTCCATACTCACCCAATTTATTAGATTTTTTTGTACTTCACATTTATTTTTAACCCCTTTCCCTTACACTTACCATTTTTCAGTTTGTATCAGAATATACCAATAGAAAATAGCATGACCATTTCCCTGCAGAAACCCACAAACAAGTCTTCCAAAACACTTTTTACGAGAATGTAATTTTTTTCCCTTTGTGTAGCAGAACCGACATTTCTATAGACCTGAGAAGTGGCCCAGAAAAGGAAGATATTTAGCATTACCTTCCAGCTGTGCAAAATATTGTAGTTTTCACATCAGAGAACCAAATGCTTCGGTTCCTTGTCGGATGACTTTCACAGAAGTAGAAAATATATTTTTTACTTTCCAAGTGGACTTAAAATGTCACTAAGTTTAAACAGTTGATACTCCACAGACCAAATTCTGACTATAGAGGGAAATTATAATTTGGTGTATTAGCTTCCAGACTAGCATTACTTTAGATTTTGAGCTAAGTTGAATTGGTGCTGAAATGTGTATTGCTATATGACTCTAGGAAAACAGCTATTCTAGCCTTGGGGCATTTTAAACACAGGGCTTGGAGTCAACAGACATAAATGAGTACAAAGAGAGTTTGTGCTAAATAAGAAATGAATTCCTTATTTGTAAGCCTAATGGCTCTGATACAGGGAAGATCAAATAGTAGCTCTTTTCTAGATGTATATGCATGCATATTTTCATTTGTACCATCCAGTTTTGGATTACTCCCTCTGTGTTTACCATTCTCTGAAACTACCTCTTCTCCTTGGACCTAGTATCCTGTCAGAGACTCATCCCTGGCTGTTCCACCCTTACCCACGGAGACCTGGGATACTGGCTTCCTTCTTCTGGTATATACACACACAGAAAACCCTGGGCTACTACACTTGTAAATTCACTTTCCTGAGCGCTTTCCTATGAAAACAAAGCAAATAGTGGAGAGAAGTAATTACCAAATGGAGATAGCCAGAGGCTTACTGTCATCAACTCACACAGACAACCTGGCCACTGAAAGAAGAATAACGTTTTGTGTGCTAGCAAAGTCTTGGAAGAACGAGAAATATATTTTCCAGCAGCGTGAAAAAACAACTTTTCTCCTTTTGGGAAGAATATGTAACCTTCTTGTAAAACCCTGACAATATATGCATTCTATTGAACTACATATCTCTCCTGTATGTATATATGTATATAATAATAGTCTGAGAAGGTGATGACCTCTCCATAGATTTTTAGGTTCACCTACTGAAATGAGAGCTTACTGCTGCCAGCAGTGGGTAGGCCAACTATATTACGACTGCATTCAGATTCAGATGATTTTGTGGTGCCTCCCTCCCTCCCTCCCTTCTCTGGGAGAGGTAGTTCAGGTACAGAGCCAAGGGCACTTCCCTTCTCCAGAAGCTCACTTTCAAAGTCCAACTCTTAGATCCTGCTCCTACCTTCCTGCCAGCACTCATGCCTGTACCCAACAAAATACTGCTTTTGCCTCAAAGCAGGAAGTAATGGAGGCTGAAAGTACGAGCCTCCCTACTTCTCTGGTGTGCCTGTCCCTGCGCACCCCTCCCCAAAATTGCAGAGAGGCAGGGCAGAATCAGGTCCAGGGACCGCAATTGCTTTTTTGTAATGACTTGTGAGTCTGCTTTGGTCTGCCTGTCCAGAGTTGCCTGGGGGAGTTGCTCCACCATGATTTTGAAGCCCATTTCAGCCTGTTGTCATGAGCAAGTGGTCCCTACGTGACCCCCTCCTTGCTTCACTCCAGCCCGCAGTGGGCAATCCCTCTGTAGTGGATGTGTGGAGCTCCATCCTCAGCTTCAGCCCTGCTGCACCTTTCAAAGCCTTTGCAGAAAGGAGTCAAGAGACAGAAGACCACAGACTGCTTGCTCTGGTGTTCAAAAGCCTGCACTTGGATAAGGAAGAGGATTGGTGAGATCAGGAGCACTTTGCTCAAGTGAAAACGAACACATTAGATACAGTTCATATATTGCCAAATTTAACAAAACGTGCACGAGAGGTGCTCGTGGCTTCCCTGACCTGTTGTAGAGGCCTTCATTGTGTTCCTGCCGGTGTTATCAGCCCTAGTGAGGATGTCTGTGCTCCCACAAGGCAGCTTCCTGCCCACAACTGCTGCAGAAAGAGGAGCTTGGTGGGGTGGATGGAGGTGGCCAAGCAGAAGTGAGGGGGAGCCTGAGCACTCAGGCATCCTTTCCCAGAAGCTGCGATCTGGCAGCTGTGGCCTCACCTGCGAGGGAGCTTTCTGGCACTGATAACAGCAGGAGAGCAGATACTAGCATAGCCATGATAGCAAGGAGCAGCGCCACAGCTACCAATAAAACAGGACAAATCCCCAGACACTGCCTCAAATGTCACATGTCACCCGCGATCCTAGTTCAGGGACAAGCCTGAAACCACAGACAAAGTGACACAGAAGAAGTCTCTTCAGGACAAAAGCCCACCCTGTCTTCTCCAAGGGTACAGGTATCTGCCATAAACACCACGGGCAGGCAGCACTGCTGCTATTGAGCACATTATTAACTTGGTTATTGTTATGCCCGTTGGAGCACAGCATAGAGAATTCACTGAATTTTTGGCTTTAGCCCCAGTCTTTCAGTGGAGGAGGAGAATGGTGGTGAATAAAAATATCTTGGAAACCAACTGGCTCGATAAGAAGAGCCTTGTAGGAGGCAGAGAGTAGCTTATGCTCAGTGCTTGATTCCCCCGCTCCGCTGAATACTTTGATTGCACAGTCCTCGCTGCGTGGTCAGGAATGAAATGCCTTGGCTTTCAGGCATCTTGAGGGCCATCCAGCTCATAGTCTGGTATTCCCAGGTTAAGAAGGCTGCAGGAGACCTTCTGCTACTTGAGTCCATTTTTAGAACAGAGGCACTGCTCCCCATCAGCATCACTGGGAAATCTTTGGATTGTCAATGGCTAAGGAGATAAAATAGTCTAACACCTTGCTGCCGTGACATACATGTATTTCTGTGGTGTGCAAAAGTTCTTAATTTGAGGAATACTGAAAATGAATATATCAATTCCTTTGTGCTGAATTCTCATCTGAAAGCAAATTTTAAAAATAAATCAGCCACACTGGGGACTCAGCTGTCATAATTTGCTATTATGTAAAAAACATGCACACAGAAGCAACTTTGAGACTGTTACTGTCCTTTTTGCATTTTTCATGTCCTCAAGTGAACAATAAAATCCAAATAATAGGTTGATTTTTAAAACAAACCAAAAAAAAGTAAAAAAGCAAGCTGCTCTCATGTCTTATTGTATCTGGATCTTTTCAGAGGAAATGCTGTAAATTGCACATGACTATGTAAACATGCTATCAGTGCCCATTGAAAACTGAGTCCTAAAGAGAAGAATGGGTTTATTACAGGCACTACTTTGTTGTGAATGCGTAGTAAGTTCTTCACTTTTTTTCTTCATTACTATCAAATCCGTTAGGGTTAAATCTTTAGGCACTAAGGTGAAAGTCAGAAATGAGAAAGGCAAGAGGAGGAAGAAATCCTAAAGGACCAAACTAAGTGGATGTTAGCTGGGCAATACCACTGCTTGGAGGCTTCTAAAAAAACCCAGCTCTAGCAACAGTGAAAGTTTACCATGAAAGATGTTGTCACAGCATAGAGATGGTGGATTAAGGAAGACGCTGGGGAGTCTGACTGGCCTGTCAAGACTGTGGCTAGAAAGGAGATAAAACAGAAATAGATAGAGGCAAGAAAAGGAAATTCATCTCTCCTTGAGTGTGTTCGGTGCAGTTTTTAGCCATCATTGAATAAATAATTCTCAAAAAGAGGACCTCTGGGCACTCCAGTGCCCAGTTCTCAGCAGTCCTTCTAGGCAAAGATTTGGCAGATGCTCACCTTGGGGAATCCATCATCTTAATGTGCGTGGAGACACCCTGGGTGTACATCCGGGGCATCTATCACAGTCCTATTGCTATAGCACTACATGATTCCATGCAAAGAATAGCTAAGTAGGGAAATCGGTCTTCACTGAGCTGCACAAGGGTTTAGCAAAACAATACTTAAGGCCTGCACTGACTTAAGTCACTGTAACAATTTGTGATCAAATTCGTCTGTTCTCACATCTTATCATAAAAATTAGAAGCTTTCCTATATCTGCTCTTGGGATACAGGCAGTCTGACATGACTGTGTCTAAGGAGCCACATGTTGGGAAAAATAAGCACTCTTTCAACAAGTTGTAACAGCTTCCAGCCATTCCACTTCTCAGATTGATTTAATACAAATTAAGGACCGCCATCCCACTTCAGTCAATGCAGAAGCACACACTCACTGTGTCCTTGCCAGATAGCTTTGGTGCTGTGTTGTTAAAGAGTATGTCATGCTTAGAACACTCTGCATCCTGAAATCCCCCAACTCCAGCTTCTCTTTGGAACTCACAAGTTGTAACTGAAACCAACAAAAAGCTCTATTAAACATTATCCTTACCTAATTGAATATATTAGTTGTATATAGCAATTACATTCTCCTTTTTACAGTATAGTAAAGCACTTATGGTATAATAAAATCTACCACACAGTGCTCAACAGCCCAGTGTGTTGAGCAATTCAGGTTTTGGTGCCTCATGTAGGTTAGGAATTGATTTTAATTGCCTGGCGTAAATCACACAGTCCTACTGTAGAGACCCTTATTATTTCACAGGCAGGGCTGGTTTTAATCCTATATATTCATGGGGAATAAGAGGGAAGCAGAACGAAAAGAAAATCACCTTCTGAAAATTTACTTTTGAGGAAGACAGATTTGTCCTGAATTCAATGAAAATTTAACAAATGCTGTGTACATTAGTCAGTATAATTGTCATAAGCACAGTAGTAAAGAAAACTTTGTACATCATCACTAAACCTCAGGCACTGCAACTGTTTAAAGAAGTAAATCTTGACAAACTAAGCGAAATTTACAGTACAGATAGAAATTTCTTCTGCTTACACATCTGTCCTGCAGTCTCTGGCTATCACAGCCAGAAATAGTATCTGCATGTATTTTGCATGTATGTTTGGATTTACAAAGCATGCGGAAGGGAAGCATTCTCTCATGAAATTTGGCTCCCATTTATAGATTTTCTGTGCCAATGCAGTTTAGTCATTTGTCTTAGTATTAACTTAAATAAAACAAGAACTAAACCTAAAATCAAACCAAAACATCCTGTGTTTAAAAAAAAAAAAAAAAAGCATGCAAAGTTGAAAATTTATTGGTAGTTATTGCCTTCATTATTAGGGTTTCTTTATCAAATTTTGACCTCCAGAAAAATATCCAACATTTTAAAGAGTGAAATTGAAGTGGAAATGGTCTGCACATGATTGTGAGCCACCATCCAGTTAGTACATTGATGGTGATACCATTTTTCGTCTGTATTACACAACAGTTCCTGGGGGAATGTGAAGATTACAGGAAAGACATCTGCACCTTGTGTCTTTGAACACCTAGATCCCAAATTCAGGTCCACTCCATACTGATTTGCCTTTTTGTACAAATATCAGTCTTGACACTTAACATCTGCAGGACTAAACTAAGTCCCCTCGACATTGCAGCCTTCTAATGTATCATGACCATTTGCCTGAAGAAGAAGATGAGCACTCAGATACCAAGAGTCAAAAGCAACATTTAGGGTGATAGAAATAGATATATATTTTTTTATTTAGTTATCAGACTTTATAACTTCAAAGTTATACTTAAAGTCTCAAAGCCTTTTTCTGTGTAAACAGAAGAAACAACATTCAGTTAAAAAACCTGAAATAATTTGCAGAGGAAACTGGAAAATCATTTGCACATAATTAATTCCACAAATTTACCGCTTCTCAAAATGCTTAATTATTGCTCTCAGCATTTTTTAATTTTCATTATTGGACTATCAGCTGCACATTTATCAAGTCTGGAAAGGCTAGGTCATCATTTTTGAAACCACATTATACAAGGGAAAGTTAACTACCACATGCAAACTGGCTTTTAAACTTCATGGTGCTGTTATAAAGGTCGTGGTGATACTTAGTGAAAATTGAATCATGCAGAAGTCGATACAAAAAAACATATTGTCTTCCTTCAATAAGGAGCTTTTAATGCTGTGCCAGTTTATTTACCATCAAACTCTGCAAAGTCAGCAAGCTAATAAAGAATTTAGGATTTATGGGCCCTTTAATTCAGCATAGAAAAAATAGTTAGAAAGTGACAGACTAATAGGCCAATTATCTGAGGAATATTTTGTTTATTTGGCAGAAATTACAAGGAGATGAATAATAAAAATACCTTCAGTAACCAATTTATTTCGATGTTAAAATAAACTCATTCACGACTACTGTGCCACAGAAAGTACCATTAAAACGTTCAAAGTTCTTACCTGATGCCAAACAAAAATGCTTAACTGGGGCAATATACAATATTAATATTGTTTTATGGTCAATTTATGTCTAGACACAAGCAATAAGAAATGGAAGGATACTACAGAAATTACAGCTTCTATACAGGAAACAGGAACAAAGCCCCAAAGGACTGTATCTGCATTTGTCTTATTCCAGATTTAGAAATTATTATTTTTTCACTGTTAGGTATGGGTCTAATATATTAGCTGTTTTCTTTGTATGAATGAACTCTGGACAGGGAATAGTCTGACAGCTTTTTTATTAAAAAATACTTGAATAAAATTTTGCCTTTTTTACTTAGCTAACATAACCTAACTGTACTGCACTTCCTACCGGCTAACAAATGAACTTCATGAAACTAACCACAAGTGTTCATAGATCCTGACTTAATAACAAAATATAAAAGACCACAAACATCATATAATTTAGAAGTTTAAGTTCTGCTAAAAACTAAAGAAATGCAGACCACTAAGTCTCTAAAGCAGTTAAAAATGTGGCGTCCCCTTATTTTCCAATTCTACAGGCTTTGGCATGAGACCTGAAAGAAAGTTTAAGCCCTGGTTTTTTATTTTTGGGACTTTTGTTAGAGCACTGGTGCATTAATAATCATAGGAAGGCATTATAGTTCCAGTATGAAATAAAATAATAAAATCCTAATATATGTTTCACAAATAATTAATCCAATACAATATGTCCTCTGGGCATTGACTTTACTAAAAATAATATAGATAAGGAGGTAGTAACTGCACAATCCCCTTAGTGGGTCATGGGAAAAATGTTATTAGAAAACAATACTTTATTCTTAGGATTTTCTGAAATGACTAGGACTCTGAATGCCATAATTTGGGTCATTTATCACTATTTAGCTGTAAGGATTTTGATTGTTAGAAAATGTGCTATTAATTTACTAAACCCAATATTCTTAAAGATAGAAGAAGCTGGACATTGCAAAATTAAGACACATGCATCACTTTTAAGGTTCTTGGCTAAAATTTTAGTTTGAGTTGGGAGAAGAAAGAAAAAATCATAAACTAATTCCAATGGCCACTGTGTAACCCTTGGACGTCCTTAGACCTAGCTTGTTCCCATGTACAAACTCCCAGGAAACCAAGATATTTTGTTCTTAGCAGATTACAGTGAATTCTAATTAAGAAGTTACTTGTTTTCCTCCAAGAACTCAAATTTTGGATCATTTGCTGACATACAGTGTCCAGCGCTATGCTGTCCAATTTGTGCTCCTAGGACTGTTAGTCTCAAGAATAGCATTTGCCTAAAGGAAATTGTCCTGGTTTGAGGTAAAACAGAACCAATTTTCTTTTTAGTAATTTTACTTTTCAGTTAAGCCTCTTCTAACTCTCTGAAATTAACAGCATATTCTTTAGGCAGTGTCTGCTACCAGAGTGATAAGGCCTGATGTTTATAGTTAATATCAAGGGATGGTATGCAGAGAGTCTCTTGCTCATACTTATCGCTATAACAACCAAGGGCAGCCAACTTTGTTGTGTGCCATGTTGGAGGGTCAGAAGCAGAAGAGCATAGAGGGGTCACACCTGTGGGGAGGACTGGACAGGACAGGTGACCCAAAACTGACCAACAGGGTATTCCATCCCAGCTGCATCATGCTCAATACAAAAGCTGAGTAATTTTGTTTCTTTTCAACTCATAAGTCTCTCTCTCTCACTTATTCTATCTCTGTCTTCTCTGAAGGGACATAGGTAAAAGACAGCATCTGTCATTCATCTTTGTGGCCAGCCCAACCAATATAATTCAAAACAACATGTAAGCTTAAAGAAAATGTTAATACTAAATTTGTCTGATTTTTACAGTGGAATTTTCCACTTAACAAAGAAAATTCCAGCACACAGGGAACTAGACAGTGTCACAGCTTTGTTTGTTCATTTGTGGTTAACAGAGTAGATGAAAAGAATTATTATTGTGGTTTAAGCAAATGAATCAAACTATCCTTTTATTGAAATATAATTGTAGGTATAATGTACAGAAAATCAGACTGCTAAAGTGATCCTATGCTAAAATAGTGGTTTGATAGCTTTGTCTTCTGCTTTTATGTGCCTGCAATAGAGTAATTTTTTTAATGTGGCAACAGAGACACACTTTTACTAATCTACAAGATGTTTCATAGCTGGGACAAGTAATTTCTGCGTCTTTATTTCTCATGGTGGCAAATTTCTTATTGTCCATAGATCATAGAATCGTTTAGGTTGGAACTTGTTGAGATCATTTAGTCCAAGCCCCAGGACCAGGGCCAAATCTGATGTAGATTATCAAATCAGACGTTAATACTAGAACCGACATCCACTGCAACAGGGTGGAGAGGGAGTTAGGAGTTTTTTAAAAAATATAAGGTAATGATTTTATGTTTTCAGACTGAATCTGATGTACAATGCTAATACAATAATAGGTATTATTCATTTGGAGATACCAAAGCATAAAACAAAAGAGATTTCACTATTATGCCATATAACATATCCATGCTAAATAAAAAACTACGTTATCTCTCTGTGATCTTTATCTCCTTCTTTGTATCTGCAGGCACTAATACAACCTAACGTGCTGATTTTAAACATGCTTCTGCTGTCTGTAACCTGGCTGTTTGGTACACCAACCCTCCCTCATGCAGCAATCCCATTTATCTCAAATGGCTCACAGTAGCCCATTTCCACTTGCTGGAGTGGCAGGGAGGGCACAACAAGGAAATATATGGGCCAGGACGTAGGCATAGAAATGAAAGCAATTTTCTTGAGAACCCATAGAAATGCAGCGGAATGAGATGGAAAAATTCCTCAATTTATGCAGAACCCTCCTGTTGTTATACTAACAGTTGTCTATTGTGTCTTTCAGTACAGCTATTGTCTTCCTTTTGCCTTAGCGAAACCTTTGATTATGGCATTCCAGAAACAACTTAGGAATGTGGTGATTCACAAATACAGGTGGAATCACTGATCTTTTTTTAAAAGTCTGCATAAGACTTAAATCTTTAACAGGGGTACTGAGTGATTTTCTAGAATAACTCTGTGTAGAAGGGGATGGGAAACAGGGCTGACATAATCAGCTTCAGTATTCTAAAACTTTCAATAAACACACTTTTCAGTAAGCTCCAGTTCTGGAAAGGAACCTCTCCGTATCACAGAAAAGGTGTAGGTACTTTTACATTGAATGACTGAAAAAATGCATTTGTGAAGTAAAGGATCTAGAGGGGGGAAACAAAGAGATAGAGATGACTCTCACCAGTGCATTTTTATATGCAAACTTTTAATAAGGAGCCCATAGTCAAGTGCCTTACATAAAAAAGGAGACAGAAAGAAACTGAGTACAGAACTGTTCACTGAAATTCGTTCACGTATATTACATGAGAGCTTTTTCAGGGACTTCAGTCTGTTTTCACAAAGTGAGTTTGAAACAATAAAAAGGTGGCAGAAACAAGGACAGGGAAAGAGAAAATGCCTTACAACAACAGCTTTAAAGGATTTGAAGATTTTCTCTCTTGGTTTCAGGCAGGCAGTTACTTTGATAAGTAAAAGCAGAGCTCAGTTCTGCAAGTGTCTGCCCCAGACGAGGGAGCACAACCCCGAGATCTTGTCACTCCCCTGTGCATCAGAGCCAGGGAACCGTGGGACCACCACAGAATGAGAGCAGTCCTTAGCAATGTGACTACTGTCATGGCTAGAAACCAGGCAGTGTCTTGGCAAGTTTCCCCATGCTACTCCAACTTAAGTGCCTCATATGAAAGGGGTATTTTTTACCAGCGAAAGACCAGCTCTGTCCATGTGCCTAATGAACTCCCAGTTCCTTCAAAGAGGCTGTTGACACAGCTGCCAATTAATGCCATTTGTGAAGTACACAAATGACTACAAAGTCTTTACACAGGCCAAACAGCACGTGGACTTTCACTCATTACTGTCATAGGTTAAAGTTAAGCTGGTGACGGGGAACAGATGTGAAAGGTTCTTTAATCTTGAGCATTTCCATCCCGTGCTGAAAGTATTTCCAGGGATGTTTTTGAGGTCTATAGACCTAGCTTATACTGCTGAAAAAATGATCAAGGTCACCCAAAGTCTGTGTTTTGACAGTGTCCAAGCAAAGGCCACTCTTTCCTGAGCACCTTTGACATAACCTTTCTCCAAATCACTTGAGGTATTATTCTGCCATGCAGAAGCTGAAGGAAGACTGTCACTGTCCATGTCTCTGTATTGATCACCCCCCCTAGGATGAGAGGAGAGAGCTCAGGAGCCTTTGTTCTTGTTGTGTGAGTCATCAAGAGTCAAAGGAAAAGGAGATGGATCTTCCATCCTACTGAAATGCATGTGGAAGTGGCAGGCAGGGCTAGTTCCTTCCAGTGTTCCCACCTCAGAAGCCCCAGGTCCCTCTAGGATGCTCCTGTCACCTCCTCAGCTGATCCATGAGCACAGAGCATCTACAGCCATGTTCTCAGGATGCATTTCCACTGCTGTGCCTGTGCTTCAGCCTCAAATTCCCTCCCTTTCTGGTTCAGTGTTAACCTGAATATGCATCTGAATAGAGACATGTGAATTTCCTCTTCTGTCTTCCTTTAATTTGTGAATCCTCACATATCCATAACGATAAATGCCTTATAAGATCCAGCATCTTTTACACTGAGAAAAACAGTCGCATGCTGACTAATTGCCCAGTTTCTTAATGTGTAGTATTCAGTAACTGCATGCACAGGGAAGTGATGGTCTGTTGTTCTTTAAAAAATGGAGGAAGGATTAACGCATACACGTCAGCTCCATTACAAGCATTTGAACAACAAATATCAATGTAAAAGAAGAGAGACCTTGACCCACTGACTTCAGACAGAACCAGGTGTCTGCTACACCCTTCCAAAGCTGTTTGCACTTCTGAACTCTGCAGCTGTTAGTATCCCCCCACAATCGTCTTGCCAAGCTGCTTCCATGCACATCTGTGTCTGACAGGCTTAATTCTCCAGAGTACTTGAAAAAAACATACAAGATGCAGAGATACTCTTAATAGGTCTTCAGTTGGTGAGACTGATGTTTTCTTTCTTTATCAACATCAAGTATTTTCCCCAGGAAAACATTTTCCTGCTGTTAGGTCCTACACACAGAAGTAGAAAAGGGAAGGAGGTGAAAACTAGTAAAAGAATACAGGAAGGTAGACTGTTCATACTGTTCTGTAGGTCTCATTTCAGGTTCATCTGCTATATTGTATGTTCACAAGAAAAGTTCTGGAGTAAGACTATGAAAAAATATCACAGAAAAATCAGATCTAATAGAGAGAAACGGACCACAATTTATACCTCTTTTGCTCTATTAAAACACATTAGGGCTATTTCTGCTGTTTCCCGGCTGTTTTGAAGATGAGGCCACTCACATCAATGAATCTCTCCCTGATGTATTGATTTCATTTTACTTTGTTTCTTTTACTGGCAACCAGGTTAGAACACATATTTACACATTAATTTCTAAGATCTTTGGCTCAGGCAAACTAATCTACATCTATAGAAAAACAAACAGCCAACAAATGGATTATAGAGCCGTTGCCAAAGGTTCAGACTTGTTGCTGAATAATTTTTTCCTTTCAGTTTGGATGCTAGCCCACAGCCCTGAAAATTTACATGGCAAGTGTAAACAATGACCTCCACTTTGTCTATTCCATTGTAAGCACAACAATGAAAGCAACAAAATATTTTTGCTCAAAATCAGCTTTCCATCTTGCTTAAAATCCATACATTGATGTTCATAGACTCACAGAATAATTTAAATAGGGAGAGACCTCTGGTCCAACCCCCAGCCCAAAGCAAGGCCAGACTCACAGTTAGGCCAGGTTTCCCAGGGCTGTCTCCAGTCAAGTTTTTACTGTATCCAAGGATGGAAATTGCAGAATCTCTGTGCAGCCTGCTCCAGTACTTGATGACTTTCATTATAAAAAAAAAAGAACAAATCCTAATATCTAACTAGAGTTTCTGTTGTTGCAGCTTTTGTCCATTGCCTCTTGTCCTTTCACTGTGCACCTCCAAAAAGAGTATGGTTTCATCTTCATTATAACCAGACATTAGGTAACTGAAGGCAGCAGATTCTGCCTTGGCCTTCCCTTCCTCAGACTGAAAAAACAGATCTCTCAGCAGCATTTCCTACCTCAAGTGCTCCAGCCCCAGCCATCCTGGTGGCCCTCTGCTGAACTCATTCCAATATGTTAATTAATGGCTTTTTCTACCGTCTATGCCTACTGTATCTTGGTACATTTCATAAATACTTACTGTAATCTAATGTGATGAAAATGGTTTTATGTTTAAATTTGTGGGTGAATCTGGTACTAATAACAAATGAATGATAACTGGTAGCAGCCAGATATTTTGCAAACAGAATCTTAGTTCATTTCTTTCCTATATATGCCAGTATACCATAGCATGTCCAGTCCAGGATGTGTCTTGAGAAGACTAGATACACCTCAACTTCTTTGGCAATTAGTTATGTAAAGTGAGCCAGTGTATGAGAAGTCAACTCTGTAGGTTACAGGCTAGGTGAAATTATCATCTTATAATTAAATGATGGATTTTAACAAGCAGCTGGCGTGCTTACATCATGTATCACAAATAATACGATGTCCCAATGAGAAATACAGCAAACCCAAAACCCAAACCTCTGAGAAACAGCAAGTAAGAAGCTAGAGCTGCTGTTCCAGGGAGGAACATAGATGCATATTGATCCTGCAAATGCCTACTAGTTCTTGCCAGGTATGACTATTCTGTAGCATTTATCAACAAATTAAAAACCAAATTAAAGACTTGTTTAAAATCCTGTGTGAAACAGTTTTTCACTGTTTGTGGAATGGCCTGTTAATACACCCCATCTAAATTCTATGATTCATGTTTCCACAGATAACACAACGTGCAATTTTGTTAATAAACATAGACATAATTTTCTAACATGGTCTGGCAATAATAAAGCATTATAGTTTGAACAATGGATCAGTGTTAAGGCGATTGCAACTCTGTTGCAGTTCAGTTCTCTTTTGCCAGCTATGGTATAGCAGTGACTAAATGGAAAGCAATTCCTATATATTAGGTATTTTGAGACCAGCTATTGGAGCCAAATGGTGCAGTTAACCAAGGGATAGCATGGAAAAACAAAGGCATTTTTCATAATCTCATTGCTATGAATCAAATTTTGCCCTGAGGACTACACTAAATTTAGTTTATTTGCTTTTTGGGTGTGTTTAGTAATATTTTACATTAGTGAAAGACTGAAGCCACCTATGCTGAGTTCATTTCTATCCAGCTAGGAAACGCGTGTTGTCTGCATTAGTAATCCCAGGCTCCTAAAAAAAGATGTGTTTTCATCAAAGTGCAGGAAAATGCTTAAGATCTGTTTCCTTCTCTCTTTTGCAAACAAATTTGTCTTAAATTCAGGCACTAAATTACTGATGATGGTTTTCATGTTTTGAAATCTTTTCAGATGTGCTGTTACTTGATACAGTCTACATAGACTTAGTCTCTTTACTACTGCTTCTGTGTAAGATGTGAGCTTGTGGTTAGAATGTCAGCCGCCATTTCTATGCACTTATTATTTTAATGGATGCAACAAACACAGATCTTTTCTTACATCTCTGACCTGACACCCCTCCTTTACTTTTACGATTTAATGAAGTAAAAAAGGGGGAAAAAACCCAACCCAACTCCTTCAAGCTTTTCATCAATGTCAGGCTGGAAATTACTTTTAGAGAATATATTCACTTCATAAATTGTAAACATATTTCGTTATAAATTGCTTAGGAGAGCAAAAATTAGAGTACTATTTAAATTACATTTTCATCAGTGTTCATTAAGAAATAGCCAGACCTGATGTATATGATCCTGCATACTTCATAAAAAATAATTATCTGACATTTTTCTTTCTTTTCACTGCTTGATGGGTACTCTGACAAACAGAACTATCTCCTGCAAAAAGAGACCCTCCCTTTTTCATTCATTAGCATGGTTTTGAAAAAAATATATTAAAATATGAAAAGCGTAGAATTTAATTCCAGGGAATATGAGGAGATGGTATGACCACAAGCACACTTTTCAAATACCTACCTTCTCTTAGTGGTGAAACTCCTGAAGGAGGGACTATAGTTTCTTCAAAAGTATTTTGTGAATATTTATTCAGGATGACATTTCTGAATTTGATTCAAGTTTCACAGATCTTGATTGCATGTCGGCATCTGAAACGGAACAGCAAGGCACAAAGGTGAGCTTTACTCATTTGAAACTGCCATTCATATGAGAAAAAAAATATGTAAAAACAAAAAAGAAAAATTACAGAGACAACTTTCTTACCTTTTTCAGATTTTTTTAACAAAATTATTTTGTTCCATTTTCCCCCAAGAGAGCAAGTATTTATACCTCTAGACTTCTGAGAGGGAATTCTTGACATTATAGAAAAAGGTCATTTTTTTTGCTATTATAATCTAAGAAACAAAACAAATGCCATGCTCATAAACAATTATGTTTGTCACATTTCATAAGAATCCTTATCTATCCCTGCTTCAAATTTAAACCTTAAAAGAGATCTCCAGCACAAACTAAAGCTTCCTTAGCTGATCTCTGGTGCTGGTCTAGCACCAATGCATTGCTTACAGTGTATTTGTTCAATTTTACACTGAAAATTATTTTGGAAATATGATATTATCTGCCAACCTAAAACCTTTAAAAAAAATTAAATTACAAAATCTGAAGTAATGTGATAAATGTCCAAAATGTCAAAACTTCAAATAATAAAACTAGACAGCTAAATAAGCTTTAATTACTAGGGCAAGAGAGCTTTATGCTATGTATACAGTGCATAAAATTCTTACTAAAACTAGCAGAATTGTTTGCAATTACATCAGAAATCCTCCATATAAGATGAAATATATATACTAAACAGTCCTATGCCAAGCAAATATTCATGAAACCATGTGAAGTACTAGGAGTTTGACTAACTGCTTCGATATGATAACAATCATAAATTCTTACGGTAATGTCAAAATAACATCAATGCAGAAAGGACTCAAAAGACCTCAATTGTCAAAACAAAAATTCAGCACTCCTTTTGTTTTACAGCTTTAATTAGACATTGATATCAAGTATCTATGATACTGTTAAGTATCACTGCATACTAAGATAGTAAGTTTCAAATGGAAAATTGAAAATGTACTATACTTTTTACAGTGCCATTAACTCAAGATAAGAGTTCAAAACCAAATTATTATATGTGGATGTGTATTGACATTAGATCATTATTAGAATTTAAATACAGACTAGATACAGATTCCAATTCAATTAAATCACAAACATCTCTATCTTATCCACTAAAGCTCAGGGTTTCTTCACAGCTGCTTCATTTCAGTGTATGAAGTAGAGAAGGGCCTATTTGTAACTATGTAGTAGTTCTGGATCCAAAATTTCCACATGTTTGGATCCAACATTTGGGTCCTGGCCCACTTTTGCAACATGTCAGAGCAAAGCCATGAGATATTGAGTAAAAGGGGATTCTGGGATTAAAAAAAAAAAAAAAAAGCATATTAAAACATCATTGGAAATATTATGAATTATACTCTCTGCATTATACGCATTATTTCAGTATGTGTCCCAGGCATGACCCACTTTCCTGATCAAAACATTTTAAAATGGGACTGGGCTACTGGAGTATCTGTGGGCATTTTGGTGATTCTGTTCTCTGTGGCAGCAATGGTGAGAAAATGCTTTATTTATAACCTGTTTCCAATATCTCATCTAGCACAAAAATAATGTTTTGGCAAAATTCTCAAGAATGCATATTATTTTTTAAATTACAGTGTTTCTGCTAATGGATCATATTTCAGTAAGTGCTTCTGACTAACTTTTAAGATAGACAAGTTGATAAAGTGTTTAAAATGTATTTACTTCGGATTTATAACACACAACTTCCATAATGGTATATACTAATGGGATACTTTATTTAGTTTAAACTCATTTTTATGCTAGAGGAATGATCTCATGCTAAACTGCAGTGAACATGAGAAAATACCATTGCAATATGATATCACTGTACCACTGTGACTCAGTTCAAGCCTAGCCTATATGATGATGCAATTGTGATGGCAGAGCAGCTCCAGGGAAAGTCTTATGAAAACATTCATTATGACATTAAAAAAACGCCAGAGACAATCCAGGTCAGTCAGTGTTTTAAAAGTCAACTCACATTAAGCAGTTTTCATTAGTCTTTGACTTACACGTGGTGCTTCACTTAACTACTGACATTCCACATGCCAAATCTTCGATTTCTCACTGTCATATGTAAATGGTCTGCCGGTAGGACTGTAAAGCTGTGATCAAAGGCATAACGAAGAGTTGTCTTTGGGCCAAAGCAAAGTGGTAGTCCTGGCTTCTAGAATTGAAAAGCCATTGCATGTAATTATTTGTATGGCACCTCCTCATATCTAATATATTGAGATATACTAGATGATGAACATTCTTTGCTCAATATTCTAGTATTTTCCAACTTCTGAAGTACACGTGCAGGCTTTTCAGAAGAACATGTTAACTGCTTTCTGATTCTTTTCAAAATACTCTCCTTATGCTTTTGTGCACCCATACAAAAATATGAAGTCTTCTTGCTCAACATTTTATTCCAGGGAAAACACACAGTTATCTCCCAGACAGTCTCTGAAATGGTGAAAACTCAGTACAGTTTAATCGATGATTTGTATTTCCTAAATATTGCATATTTCACTGCAGATAAAAAGATATTAAATGAAACTGCACTCTGGAGTACAGTTCTTTTGGTACTTTATTGTCTACATCCGTACAGAGGAGCTAATATAAAAATTGGAAATGTGACATAATGGAATTAAAGTGCAATCAAGCTAGGTAATATTGGAAATGTTTCTGCAAAGTGAAAAATGAATTTGATTAAAATTAGCTCTTAACTGAAAAGTACAGGTCAGCTCCAAAAAGTGACTAAAAATGAAATTGGATTACGGTACCTCAGTGGCTGCTAGTAAATGCACCATGTTATAGCTAAAGTCACATATTCCAGACCTGTTGAAGGAAACAAAAAACCTGAGAGTTCTTGAGTGTGTCCCACAGGTATGCATCTGTATTATCTATGAGAAATAAAGATCCATTCCAACAGATGCATGTAAGCATAACAGATCAGCTCAGCAATTACAGAGTATGTTAAACAACTATACTGACAACAGAAAACTTTCGCATGACAAGTCTCTCCTTCTTATCTATTTGTCTCTACAGGTATAAGAAGAAACTAAAAGGAACTCCAGACGTATTTTTATTACTAAGACTTCTTTTGAGGTTTGATTCTAAACACATAACAAAAT
This sequence comes from Burhinus oedicnemus, assembly GCA_008921705.1. Classification (NCBI taxonomy): domain Eukaryota; kingdom Metazoa; phylum Chordata; class Aves; order Charadriiformes; family Burhinidae; genus Burhinus; species Burhinus oedicnemus. The sequence goes on along the minus strand of VFFE01006966.1, from coordinate 471,053 downwards.
TCTCTGTGTTCAGTGAAGTGATGTCATCGTGATGTTTTCTGACTTCCTCAAATCACCCCAGAATGTAATTTGAAGAGTATTGCAAGACCTTAGAATGTTTTGCAGATGAAAGTACCACTGTAGAATTCACATGGAAAGCAATTTCTGTTTTACTTTGCCGTTTTCCACATGGCCATCACTAGCTGAGAATAAACAAAAAATATCTCTAATTTGTCTCAAAGCAAGTGATGGAGTTTTAGGAGTCCTGCTAATTTCTTTAAACTTTGCCCTAGGCTAACACTAATTTAAAAATTATATTTTTCCAGAAAGTTTATTCCTTCTTCAAAAACTATTCTTCATCAGAAAAACTTCCAAGTATCAATGAAAAAAACATGGCTTTATTTACAATGATCAAAACCTAGCACTATTTACCTTGGAGCAATTTTAGCAGAAACAACAAAAACATTTTTCCAGGTTTTTTTCCATTAAGGAAAAAATATTCTGTTTCATTTTACCATCTCGAAGGCAATGTCAATGTAAATGCACAGCCTAGAGTGAAAATGAATGGAATGGAAAAGCAAGTCATCCTCTCTCTGATTAACTAATTTAAACCATGTAAGAGAGTGTTGCTTCTCCCTAATAGCTAGGAAATAAAGCTATGTTGTGACAGCCAACTAATATGCCACAACAGCTGTGGATTTTAAAAGTATGCAAATCATTTTAACTAGATGAAGGTTTTTGCAGAAAATGTTTGCATCTTCATTGCTCTTGATGTCATGTCTCATAATCTCATACAATTACGTTCAGGTGATCCAAGGAAGGTGACAATTCTTTATCACTTAAACTATATAAGCACAGATGCACAGAACTCTATGGACCTCACTTAGTTGCAAGTGCTGTATTTTATTATTATCAACCCATCCTAGTAACAAGATGTATCAATGGCTGATTGAAAGAAATGATGAACACATTATTCATAATTTTATAACATTGAGTATGCTATCCTGAAGATATTTAAGCTTTTTGCATAAAACAGTGACAAAAAAAAAGTTGACCAGCACTCCAAAACGACCAGATTTGTCGTAGCATTATTTGACTTTCAAATAGGGTGGATTATTTATTTGCATTTTTAATCAATTTCACATACATGGATTAAAATCCAGAATATTCAATTCAAGGGTATTGTCTAGTAGACCCAAAGGACCTATTCTCCAAGAGAAAGAAGATGATTTCATGCCACTTTCTGTCAGTACAATATCATTCTTAGGGAATGGCATTTTCTGCATCAAACTGTACAGTACTTTCTAATTTAATATGAAATTCTCTTTTAGTGGAGCAACCACGCATCTGGTGCTCTTTCACTTTCAGAACAATCATGCTAAATTCAAACACTCCTTAACAGTATTGTTAATTGCACGCTATACCAATCTTTTGTGTAGGTAGGGGTTACACATAGGTACATCCAGGCAGACATTTAAATTTGAAGGCCTTAATCCCAAACCGAATCCTACTCAGCATAGTTTATTGTGGCCTCTGATTTTGTAAAGAGACAATTGCGGACACAAGCTAGACTCAGTAAAGTTAATAAATAAATAAAAAACCACTGTTGACTTCATAACAGTGGTGATAGATTTATCTCAGGATTTTAATCAGACCTCAGGAAGGCAATTTTTAGCTGTGGCTTTGAATGCAGTCTATCTGAAGAGAGTAGCTGAATTCCTCAGTCAAGAGGCCTCTTTGCAAGGAGTTGACACAGCTCTTCAGGGTTTGGCATCCCAAGGAAGTGGCAGTAGCTAATGAGCAGCCCTGTATCTGATGTCTGACCTCCAGAGACACGCTTAACTGACTAGCATCCCTTATGCTCAGCACAAGGCTGCTCTGTATCATCTTTAAGAGGCACATAAAACTCTCTCTTTACTTCTTACGCCAGAAGGTTGAAGGAGGTGATGATATGTCCCTCTACTCCACCCTGCTGGGACCCCACCTGGAGTACTGTATTCAGCTCTGGACCCCTCAGCACAGGAAAGACATGGACCTGTTGGAGCGGGTCCAGAGGAGGGCCACAAAAATGATCAGAGGGATGGAGCACCTCTCTTGTGAAGAAAGGCTGAGAGAGTTGGGATTGTTCAGCCTAGAGAAGAGAAGGCTCCGGGAAGCCCTTTTTGTAGCCTTTCAATACTTAAAGGAGGCTTATAAGAAAGATGGGGACAAACTTTTTAGCAAAGCCTGCAGCAATAGGACAAGGGGTAATGGTTTTAAACCAAAAGAGGGTAGATTCAGACTAGATATAAGGAATTTTTTATGATGGGAGTGGTGAAACACTGGAACAGCTTGCCCAGAGAGGTGGTAGATGCCCCATCCCTGGAAACATTCAAGGTCAGGTTGGACGGGACTCTGAGCAACCTGATCTAGTTGAAGATGTCCCTGCAAATTGCAGAGGTGTTGGACTAGATGACCTTTAAAGGTTCCTTTGAACCCAAACCATTCTATGATTCTAAGATTCCCTGCCTACCTTGAGCAGCCTGAGTTACCTTGTGTGAGCTAGATACTCCCCCATAGCTCATCTGAATCCTACTGAGCAAGAGTCACGTTTGCTTCGTGTTGTCTATCTCCACCCTCAAAGAAACTGTTTATGCACATGGCATTTTCTTACTATGTGTTACACGTGAATTTGTATGAGTTTGTGACAAAGAGAATGATACTGCAGGAGCTTGCCTGGAATTCAGTTTGGAAGATGATGAAAGAAAGGGAAAATCCCCTCTGTTTCCGTACCAAGATTACAGGCAATTTTTCCAACAAAGAGATTCTTATTTTGTTTTGTCTCTGGATAGATAATGTTGAAATAACTCAAAACAAAAAATTTTAAGTCATATCAAGGAAACAAATTGTTTCCACTTAGCCCGATTTTATTTGAAATGACACGGAAAAGAGGAAATATCCAAAATATCATACAAAACATTTATATCTTGTAAAAACTGCATTTTTCAGTGAAATGTTTGTTGGTTCTGTTTTTCATCTGAACTTTTCTAGCAAGCCCTATTGCAAATGTATAGGACCTTAGAAGAGTAGGTCTAGGAAAAAATCCTCAAGAAATCATCTTGCCAACTTCTATGTACTGGGAAAGGATCAAGCATAGATATGACCAGAATAAAAATTCTTTGTAGTCATAATGAAATAGTCTTTCCATCAACTTGCTCTCATCAATTTTTGTGTTATCTGCCACTAAGACAGGTTGTAGCTTATGGAAGATGTCTTGCAAAAAATTGACCTGCTGTGCCTGGGGTCCCCACAGATTTGCTTTCTTTTTTTCTAGGGATGGGAAAGGCAGTCAGGAGGAAAGAAGGAGGGGAGAGGGATGAGTTCAAGTGCTCCCTGCTTAGAAAGATTTAAGGCAATGTTCTTATAGGCATTCAGATCAATTAGATATCAAAAACAGGTAAGTGCAAATATCTTCATCCTCTTCTACACTGTACTGAAGATATTGTCACAAAAGGTATAACAAACTGCCTCTTCTAGTACATCTCTGGACACACACACAAAAAAAGGCAATATACTGTCACGAAAGAGAACGTTATACTTCTTAAAACTTTTTCTTCATTTGCTACTTTCATATAGTCTTCCCTGGAGACATGAATTTTTGTCTCTAAAATAGATTGACTTCACTTTTAATTCTCACTAGTTTTCTGTAATACAGGAAAAGAAAACATGTTCTTATTGCAGCATTGTTAGTTTTATCCATCTGGAAAGCATAGGTTTTCCTTTGTGGCATCCTAATGACCATAAGAATGGAAACATAGTGACAAAGGTAGTTTAATAAGCTCCTAAACCCATTTTAATTAAGGCAAGCCTACTGAGCTCAGCTTTTAAACATTTGTTAGCACATGAGATGTAACATACAAAGAAAAGATCCCTGATCAAGACCTTGAGATCTTCGCACTATGTTCAGCATACAGAGGTTCCAGTGACCAAAGGAGAAGCGTTCTCTGTCCCTTGCGATATAAAAGAGACAAGGTATTCTCTCATAGCTTAAAACACTTCTGAATAAGTGAGCTAGCTAAAAGCTAGCTAAAGTTTGACCTTAAAGGAGACTAAAAATCCATACTGTGTTGGGTAAACATCAGTAATCTAAACCATTGGAAAAACATTTTAGAAACAAGAGATTTCAAAATAGAGAAGAGCGAGAGTTCATAGAGGGCTGGAGAACTGGATCATAGTAACTGAAAAATAAGAAAACAAAATTGTCCTGATAAATAAGAACACAAAATGTACAGACCTGCCCAAGATCCCTTAGCCATTCATTTATATCAGAATTGCTGTGCAGGTGGTACAGTATGAAATTGATTTCTTAGATTAGCCGTCAATGGATATTGCATACCTAGAATAGAATAGAATAGAATAGAATTGTTTAGGTTGGAAAAGACCTTTAAGATCACCTAGTCCAACCATTAACGCTACTTTACCAGGTCTGCCACTAAACCATGTCTCCAAGCACCACATCTACATGACTTTTAAACACTTCTAGGGATGGTGACTTAACCACCTCCCTGGGCAGCCTGTGAAATCAATGTGTGCACTATTAAGATATCAAAGTTGGTCTTCTGAAGGGTAAATCTAGCACTAAGTGTACAATATTTTGATGCTGCATTGAATCTGAAGGTACATTATGTTTCTAAAATTAATATCTGCCACTCAGTGATCAATGAAGAGTGTGAAATATATTTCTAAGAATCGTCAACTTATGATAACAGAAACAATGTTGGCCCCAAACTGAAGAAAACGTACTCAAGGAGGAAAAAGAGAAGAAAGAATTCTGTTGAAAGACAGGAGAAGTTGGACTTATATTCATCACAGGTAGGGAAGCTAATAAAAAAAATAATTGGACATTCGCCTGCTCAGACTCAAGGCTGGGGGTAATGCTTGAGGGACATAACAGTGTGAATTGCAGCATTCAAACAGCGAATACCTGGGGAGCACAGCAGCAAAGCATGGGCCTAGCACTGCCTGCACAGAAATATAGCAGGACAAATGCACCTGTTGCACTGACTTCCAAAAAGCACTTGGTGTACATGGCTGTGAACTGTTTGGGAAAGCTTTACTGTTTGCCGGCACTGCTAAAAAAAGCACTGATGAAGAGGTAAAATCTTCAGCACTGGCCATAGGCAACCTGTGCTACCCAGTTTCAGCAGCACAAATGGCAATCATCTACCTCCCAGCTTTCTTCTGTTTTAATGGAGTAGAATAAGGAGATATTATCTGAGTGCCAAAACTTTCAAGATGAAGAGGCATCCATCAACAACTTAATCTTTGTTCTCTGGACACAGAGGTCCCACTCAAAATGTGTATACTCACAGCCCTGCTTTTAAATGGTGATGACACAGATCTGGAAAAGGCTGAAATGTGAAGACCTTCATAGGGAGACATTATGAAGAGCTGCCTCCTCTCAGCCGACACACTTCTGACCACGTCAGATCGGAAAGAGCTGAAAACAATTATTGGTACAAAAACAAGTTATTGCCACAGCCAAGAGAAGGAAGCAAAATTTTGACATTTCTCCTGCCCAAAGCTTCATCCAGAAGCCTGGAAGCAACGTGGGAGCAGGCTAGAGGAAAACTGCACAAGAAGAGGCTGGATGGCACAACAGAATGGCACAGGAGGAGGATGAAGATGCTGCACACCAGTGCGCAAAGCAGTGCCAGAAAGAAAGAGCACTGTGGGATTCTGTGATCTTCAGACAAAGTGATGGAGACACAGTCTGATACAGGGAAAGGCCTTTTCTACCAGAATGTATGTAAACAAGACTCACACAGCACAGCATACCAAACTCATTCCTGAATCTGTAGGACAGCCATCCAACTGATACCATGTGGCACCAGTCCCTTAGTGCTGAAATAACTGGTATGGTCTTGTCAAAAGATCATAGAAACAAATAGAGGGCTTTCTGTTGCCTCTCCACAGGTCTTGGATTAGGCCCAGCAAGTGCAGTTTATCATATGGGTGTGTGTACATATGTGTTGACAATGTCATACTCATTGGGAGCATTCATACAACTATTTAAAAATAGGCTGAAAAAACCCCACATAGTTCAAATTTTCCTTGGATCTCACTTTACTGTAAAATAGCTCAGTCCCAATATTTGTGTCAGGGCCTTGCATGCACCAGTGGGCCTTAGTGGCCCAGACCAGTCTAACCTGGGACCCCTACCCACATTCCTGATACCTCTTGGTCCAGGAGCCCAGTTTCAGCTCAGCCCTGGGCAGCTGGTCACACCACAGGACTGTCAGTCCCAAGACCTGTCTCTAGCTCTGTCTCCAGCTCTGTCTCCAGCTCTGTCTCCTGCTGTTATTTACTGCACTCCCTGGATGAACCCCATCCCAGGTTCATCACCTCATCTTGTCTGATGGTTGCTGACTGTCCACAGGACCTGTCACTGTCACTGACATGGCCTTGCTCTCATGCTGTGGATTGCACCTTCTCAGTGAGATCCCCTGCATCTGGGTTGCCCTTTGGTCCCAACTCATCTTCCTTTGTGGAACACCCTGGCCTTACCACTCCCTGGCAATCGTAATTACACCAAAAGCTCTATTAAATGAAATATCTCTATGAAGGGTCAAACCCTAGAGAAGAAAAAAAATGCTTGTTGCCAATTCAAGAGAGAATGAAGTTCCACATTTAATATGCAGGCAAGAGAACTGCTGTGGCACCTCCAGATACTCCAGACTGCATAAAAAATCAATTCAGACTGAAAGTGGGCAAATTAATACTGTGGAATACAGTGGCTATACTGTATAATCTGTATAAACATTGAATATCTTTCCCCACCTTTCAGCAAAGATTTAATACAGGAGTCTGTGGTGAGCTGACATAATACTGAGATTTCATTTTATTTATAAAATACACCACAGATCATTTATTAATACATGAAGGATCATAAATAATTAAAACAGGTCTGTAATTGTCAAAAACAATGCACAAAATATATTAGCTGATTTTTGCACTTACGCTGTGTTTATTAGCTTACTCAGTAATTTGGAAAAGTCTAATTCACAATGGATTGCATCAGTAATTATATTCTTCCATAAACATATTTTATAAACTAAATTATCTGTTAGTAATATAAATCTAGAGAGTCAACCATACCCTGGCAAATTCTCTCTTGTCTTCAAAAACAAAACCAAATCTCTCTAGTGTCTAAACCTAGAAGTTCTTAGCTCATGGAAAATTTCTCATAGAAGTCAATGGCAGCAGCAGGTTAAATCCAACAGATATTGTACATGAATGAGGACTTTGTGAAACTTATAGATTAAATTTTTCTTGTCATCATAGAGAGGAAAGGATAAGAAATTCCCTTCCCTCCTTCTTCATGGCTCCCTTTTGCAAAGCTGATGCCAAAGCTTTGCAACAATAATCCATGCATTTGGAAAAAGCTGCACACTTTTTTTTTCATACAGCATGATTTGTTTTACAAAACTTAGGAATCGTGCTAAGTATCCTAGTGTGTTATTTATCAGAACATCACTTGTTAACTATGTGCAGAGGTACGTGCATGTCTTTTTTATACAGCATCCTTCTAACATTCATTAACTGTGGTCTTAGAGGAGATGTACACCCAAGAGATGGTGTGAGGGGGAAGGGAAGGTGGAAGAAGGAAACCTAAACAGCAGCCATCCAATTAATAAATTACAGCCTGTGAAAAGGCATCCTCTGTCTTTGTATACCAGCTAGCTCCCAGGAGGCATTCTCTCAGGGCTTTGGCATAACTTGGCATATCTGGACAGCTACCAACACAGGAGGATGGGCCTGTAAGCCCCACTGAGCCTAGAAGAAGATTTTGGCCCTACATTAAATTTCAGCAACTCAAACACAGGACAAATCCACCACAAGAATGAATCTATGTAAATACACTGACTCCCATGGAATGGCAATCATTTAGAGTAGTTAAGATCTGAGCTATTCATTTAATAGTGTATTTTGATTTCAAAATCCATTCCACTTGAGGACTTCTGGTTGAACTATGTTATGACTTAGTCATTCTTTGGAAGTAGCAACCACAGCCATGTCATTTCATGTAACTTATGACCCAATATAATTGACTTCAAAAAAAAACAGTGTAAAATATCACTGTAAGAGCTTGAAAGTAAAAAAAATTAAAAACCCCACTGTTAAGAACCTTCCCTTAACTATTGATGCTGAGGTTATAAGGCCATTTCCAAGCAAAATCTTAAAAACACATTTTTCATAGTATTAATGCAAACCTTTTGCTGATAAAGTGCAGGCAGCAAAATCAGAAAACACCTGTTTTTTCTCCTAGATGATTTTTGGACTTCACTTTCTCCGAAGTCTCTCACATCTGGGCTGTTTTGAAGTCTTGCGAGTTTCCCTTTGAAATTTCTCCAAATACAGTCTGTTCTCCCTGTCAAGATTTACCCAGTCACTACTCATCTCACGTCCCAACTCTTCTGTCTTCCAGGTGTTATCCTTGTTTCCCAGTATTTCCCAGCTTCTCCAAATCCATTCAAAATGCTACTGTCAAAATTACCTTTCTGCTTTATGACTTCTATCATGATGACTCCTTTGCTTCCTCATTTACCTCTCCAGCTAGTAAAAGCATTCTGTCTACATATTTAGGGCTTTTGATGTTCGGGTTAATTGAGATACTCTTTGTGCGGGAAATAGCAATAACCCTCCAGACCTCTTTCAGCAAATTGAATACAATATAAAGCATTTCTTTGGGGGGTGGGGGGGTGGGGGGGTGTGAATCTAGTCTAGGTTAAAACCATGCAGTTTAAACAGCATTCCATCATTTTATTTAATTTTTCCCTGTTGCCATTCTTTAAAATGAAAATGAATGACAATATTTCCTTGCAAGTTCAGGTACAAAACAATGTTATTTCAGTAAGAAAAGCAATAGCATCCTTCATAGTACTCAAGCACTTCCTTGCAGGCACTGCAGGACTTCTTAGAACCTTGCCCACACCAGGACAAGCCTCATGGTCTCTCCAGATGGAGCTCTTTGCTGAAGAAAGCCTGGCTGCCTGCTGCCAGGGAACAGGGTGTGTGACACAACAGACAGAAGCTGAGAGGACTGGCTGCTACACTAGAGAGTTGTGCTGCCACTGAGAGGAACCTTGACAGACTGGAGAAATGGTCAAAAAATAAGTTTGCCTCATGAAGTTCAACAGAGGCAAGCGTGAAGTCCTGTACCCGGGGAGTAATCACCCCATACACCAGTACAGACTGGGGATTACTGGCTGGAAAGCAGCTTTGCAGAAAAGACCTGGGCATCCCAGTGAACAGCAAGGTGACCATGAGCCAGCTATGTGCCATTGCACCTGAGAAGGCCAACAGCCTCCTAGGCTGCATTAGGATGAGCGTTGCCAGCAAGTCGAGTGAAGTGAACCTTCCCTTCTGTTCAGCTCTGGTGAGACACACCTAGAGTGCTGTGTCTAGTACATGAGAGACATGGACATACGGGAACAAGTCCAGCAAAAGTCCACAAAGACAATTAAGGGTTTGAAGCATGTCATACGAGGAGAGGCTGAGAGAGCTAGAACTCTTCAGTGTGGAGAAGGAAAGGCTCAGGGGATCTTATAAATGTGCAAAATACCTGATGGGAGGGAATAAAGAAGATGGAGTCAGACTCCTCTCAGTGGTGTCCAGTGACAGAAAAGAAGGCAATGGGCACAGATTAAAATACAAGAAATTCCATCTAAGCATAAGGGTGATTGAGCACTGGAACAGGATGCCTCCTTCTCTAGTCAGGGAGGTTGTGGAATCTCCATCCTTGGAGATATTCAAAACCCAACTGGGCACAGCCTGGAGCAACCTGCCCTAGCTGACCCAACTTTGAACCAGGAGATTTGTATGGATGAGCTCCAGAGGTGCCTCTCAACCTCAGCCATTCTGTGATTCTTGCAAGTCTCTGCTCCAAAGAATAGGAATAGCTCAAACCAAAAGGAAAGTCTGAGAAACATCTGCCTCCTAAAAGCCTTGTGGCGAGCATACTGTCCTGTGATATGAGAGTCCAAAGCATCTGGTTCAGATCGGGAAAGCAGGGCAGTGCCCAGATCAAGATGTGGCTGTCCAGTCCAGGGGGAGAATCTCTCTGGAGCAAGGCATCTCTCTATTGCTGAAACTCCCCATGCTAATCCTGCCTGGTGAACTTTTCAAAAGGATGCATTTCTGTAGAAAAATACTGACTTGTCCAAACAATCTGCTATGAATATTTCAGACAAACACCCCATTTCATTCTTAAGTATGTTCTGAAGCTTATGTCATTAATTGTTATACAGCATAGATATATTCTAAAGGTGCAAAGCAAGATGACTACGATATAAACTTCCATACATCTATCTTACTTAAAATGTGTTTGTGCTGTTAACACAAGCTAGGGAGGGCATGTTATCCAGACCTTTTAACCACAGGAATCCTTTTCTTTACTAGGCCTACCTGCTTCTGGTAAAATGGAAAGTGACAGTCTTATGCTATTATATAACTTCTTTAAACAGAAACTGTGTGTCTCACCTATAACTGAACTTTCTGATTTTTTATTATCTTGTACTCTCCAACATAATTTGCAGTCTTCCTTCTACTTCATTTTTCTTTTTTATCATGTTCTTTTTACCATTTTCTCAAGGTTATACTGAAAAGGTGTCTCTGGAATGCATTTTGATGTTTTCCCTGAAAGGGAGTTATTATCTCTAGAATACCTTTTCTGCTTCAGCATAGTTGTTCTTCTGAATGAGGAAAGATGAAGTTGTTAGGGGGAGTCCTGAGAAATAAAAGATATTAGAAAGCTAGGGGATAGAGGAACTAGTTTTCCATGTATCAATAAATCATAGAATCATTTAGGTTGGAAAAGACCTTTATGATCACCGAGTCCAACGGTAAACCTAACACTCCCAAGCCCACCACTAAACCATGTCCCTAAGCTCCACATCTACGGGTCTTTTAAATACCTCCAGGGATGGTGACTCAACCACTTCCCTGGGCAGCCTGTTCCAATGTTTGATAACCCTTTGGGTGAATAATTTTTTCCTAATATCCAATCTAAACCTCCCCTGGCACAACTTGAGGCCATTTCCTCTTGTCCTATCACTTGTTACTTAGGAGAAGAGATCAACACCCACCTCACTACAACCTCCTTTCAGCTAATTGTAGAGAACGATAAGGTCTCCCCTCAGCCTCCTTTTCTCCAGGCTAAACAACCCCAGTTCCTTCAGCTGCTCCTCATAAGACTTGTGCTCTAGACCCTTCACCAGTTTGTTTGCCTTTCTTTGCACACGCTCCAGTATCTCAATGTCTTTCTTGTAGTGAGGGGCCCAAAACTGAACACAGTATTCGAGGTGCTGCCTTACCAGTGCTGAGTACAGAGCGATGATCACATCCCTAGTCCTGCTGGACACACTATTCTTGATACACGTCAGCATGCTGTCAGCCGCCTTGGCCACCTGGGCATGCTGCTGGCTCATATTCAGCTGGCTGTCCACCAGGACCCCCAGGTCCTTTTCTGCCAGGCAGCTTTCCAGCCACTCTTCCCCAAGTCTGTAGCGTTGTATGGGGTTGTTGTGACCCACGTGCAGGACCCAGTACTTGGCCTTGTTGAACTTCATACCATTGGCCTAGGCCCATCAATCCAGCCTGTCCAGATCCCTCTGTAGAGCCTTCCTGCCCTCAAGCAGGTCGACACTCCCACCTGACTTGGTGTTATCTGCAAACTTAACTGAGGGTGCACTTGATCCCCTCATCCAGGTCATTGATAAAGGTATGAAACAGAATACAGCAGGGCAACCAGGGGGACCAGGGCAGCCCCAGCCGCAGGCATTGGGCACCTCCTTGGGGACAGGCATGGGCCAAGGCTGGGCCAGGACACGGGCCTGCAGGTGAGTCTGGCTCTGCAGGGCCTGTGCCCAGGTGGGGCAGGGCTGTGGGGAGCTGGAGTCCAGCCCTGCTGTGGCATTGCTGGGACAGGGGCTGGTGGTCCTGGGAAGCTGAAATGGGGTCCTGGGCTGTGGGCAGGGTGGGGGACCCCCAGGGACAACTAGTGATGCCCAATGGCAACGGTTTGGTAGAGTCAAACAGCTAGTGCTGAGGACACAATTTTGATCCACCATTCACTTCAGTTTTACTGCAGACTAGGTTGACTCCAGTCCCATGGCCTGAGCCCTTATAAGCAGGTGGAGCACACAATTTGTGCTCCCAGTGTACATATGCTGATTTGCTTTCATCTAAATGCAGTCTGGTCCAAGCACTCCGGGACTGTTTTGCACCCTAAGCAGGGAAAAACTGGAAATTTTGCTTCGGAAGCACACCCCTGATGTGGACTCAAATACTAACAGAGATGCACCCAGTACTCCCTGCCCTACTTATCTTTGGGTCCAATTTGGTTTTGATTATTTCTAATCTTTGTGCACAGGATGCAAAATGAACAACCTCAGACTTGCCTGTGGCCAGCAGAGGTGGCAGTTTGTGATTTAGTATTTTTAAAAATGAACATGTTTTCCCCACCCCTACATACAAAATGGAAATAAAAAAAAAAACAACCCACTGCACAAAAATATGGAAAGAGCTACTTGTAGGAAATTCTTGAAAGGTACTGAAACCAAGGGACTTTAAAAGCTAGCCTCTATGCAAGTCGTACTGAAAGCTAAAACCTGGGACTAGTTAAATCTCTTTAGAATTCAGGCATGAAATGTCTAGTATTACAGTGCTTGCTTCGTACAAGTAATGACTGCTTGGAGAGACATTACAATAATTTTGTTTCCTGAAATTTTCCCCAGTCCATTTTTTAAAACATGTTTTAAATAAGTAATACATTGTTTGTAGATGTCTACCTTTGAAATTTAGAAACTGAGGCAAATAAAAAATAAATTGTTCAGGGTCCCATGGAAATCTGTGGCAGAATTTCATTTTCAGGGATGAATTATGCCGTGCTCGTTAATAACAGAAATTGTAGTGGTCTGAGTTGCCATTTAGCTTTTCCACCTTTATAAAAGCAGGAACTTTTCCTACGTGAGTAGGGGGAACTGTACAAAAGTAACTGTATTCTGGAGAAATGCTCAAAATAAATCACATTCTTGCTGAGTCCATGGTGGTTCTATTAAGCCAAATCATGGGAGATGCCACTCAGTAAGAGATCCCACCGACAGCATTTCTAATATTACAAGCATCCTGACATTAAATCCTCGGTAAAAGACAGAATTCTTCATCACTAGCATCCTCAAATAAAAAGATATCTAAGAGACATAAGTGAAAGAAAACAAACAGCCTTACGTTGGGCTTGAGCAGATTTTAAAATGTAGGATTACTATTATTTGAGCATGCATAAAGGTAGTGCATATCTAACAAGCAGTTGACCAAAACCAGGTGGATGAAAGATAAAAGTTATGAATATGATTTGTTAGTATCTATGTGGAAATTCATATACTTACTTAATGCATTTGAAAATACCTAAAGAAATAATTGGTTCTCCCAAGTTCCAGGCCTATATCTTATCTTTCTCTCACCACTATTTATGACAATGGAAGTGATGATGCATAGCCCTCATCAATATTTTTTCTAAAAATATGTAGGCTGATTGTGGAAGATAAATATTCCTTAGACACAGCTCGTCTTTTGAATAAATACACCCTTTATTTGTTAGAGATATGGATGCATCCTTTATTCATGTTCAGCTCTGAATAAATTCCCACTTATTCATCACCAAAGCTAGCACTCCCTCTGATATCAGCCAGCTGTGAGGCAGAACATTATGCACAGAAAACGTTCAGGGTGCCCTGAGCAAAGCACAAAGCACAGGATAAAAGTACAATAGAGCTCTGCAGAGAGAGCTCTAGCTCAAAAACAGGCGTTTTTAAAATAAAGAAATAAGTTTATTAGGACAAAATGAAAGATGCTGAGGACAGTATAAACATTCTTTGGAAAGTTTTACTTTGCAAGATGGGGCTGGTAGGGGCAGATGTTGGGGTTTTTCAGTGGTGGGGGCTTTTTTTGGAAGAGGTATTGAGTGAAATTTCATCATGGATTTGTTCAGTGCAGTGCCACATACTCTTACTTTGGACTGATGAGAAAACCACATTGAAAGACAGCAGCAGGGAATAAAATGTCTCCAGCTGCTGTGGCAAGACATGCCTCTGTGCACTGTACTTCACATAATCCTAAAGAATATAACTTACCTGGCTCCAGAAGAAAAAAGAAGGATGCATGTCCATAATATATTTTAAAAATAAACTAACCCAAAACTAAAAGCTACTAGGTCACTGCCCCTACATGAGACCAGAAAATTAGAACAGAGCCTGCCATCGTGGAGATATGCAATTACAAGTGACTGAGCCATGAAAAGACAGACACAATCTCAAATTCTTTACTGCTTAAAATTAATTTGAAAAGCTCGTACTGATGCCTTTGCCTGTGTGTCTAAAAATTTTACCAGTGTGGCAGTGTCAAGCACCATGCAAAATCTTTTTTGTCTAGCAGAAATATTTAATGTTGACCTCAATTAATTCAAAGTGAATTAGAGATGAACACCACATAGCTGATACATACTTAAAACAGCCACAAAACCACCATAGTTAGAAGAAAAAGAAAAAATCAATTAGTGATACAAACCCTCAAGGCTTCAGGGCATCATCAACTGTTAGCTGATGAGCTTAGGAAAAAACTTTCCCTACAAGGAAGTACTGCAGATATTTGCAGCACTCAAGCTACTGGCAGCAATAGCACACCACGTGAAATGGGCTGCTATTCTGACCCAGGGAGACCAATGCCCCCATTACACCGTTACATTGAATTCAAAAGAATTAGGGTGAGATAGCTTTTGAATTTTCGACATTTCACGCAGGAATAAGGCGGGGTCCGTATCTCAATGCTGATGGCGATGGTGTCATGGCTAGGAATTTAAAGCAGCACAGATGGAATTTCCTTCGTTTAGGGAACCCCAAAAGCCTGCAAGAAACATTTTATGGGTTCAAATGGTTTTTATGAATACAACAGTGTCATCTAACATGAAATTTTGCCACTTCTAGACTAGAACTCAGCTAATCTAAATTAGTGCATGCATTTATGCAGGAGGTGAAAAATAAACATATACTGTTAGAACTACAGGGGGAATTTCAGGTAGGCAGACTCTAATTACACGAGATGGAGTACAGCCAGTGACATCAAGTAACACGCTTATTCTTGTGAAATGTGCTGTAGGATTTTCTTTTAAAAGTTAGAGTTGCTCTGGACCTTCTTTTTTTATTTCACCTGAAAGATGGAGAATGTGGTCATTTGTGTGAAATCAGTTATAACGGATATAATGAAAATTTACACAGGTCTTGTATAACTGGATTTAACGGCTAGAATCTGAAGTTTAGGTATGGACAGCATTAGGCCACAAAGGCACCTTTGTATAGTGTCGAAAATTTTTGGCAGAGACTGGAGACAAGTGGCAATAAAAATTAAAGTGTTGAGACTGTCTTTTAAAATACTTCGCACACTTCATAAATAAAACTCTGTATTTTTAGAATATTAATAAAACTGTCCTGCTTCTGCCCCTCCGGTTTTAAGTATCCATCGTGTCCCTTTAAAGCTGTGACCTTGAAAAGGGGAAGAAGGCAGAAAGCAAAGCCAGTAACGAGGCTCCTATCCTGAAGAAACAAAACCAGAAAATGGTTGAAATACCCCCCACCTCAACAGTTCAAAGCCTACCCGTCTAATTTCTAAACAGCACTAATTTATGTGTATATGTGTGTGTCAGCGTGTGTCTGATGCCAACAAAATGACATTGGAAATTACGTATGATTTCTGCATTGCACAAAGGTATAGGTAGCTTATTGAACCATGCGCCAAATTCAGTGAATTCTTCATATGTGATGGCAAGCACTTGGCAGCTTAGCACTGTTGATCATTGCAACGGTTAGTAGTGGTGCTCTACACCAAGAGCTGACATTTCTAGCTCACTAGCTTTTAATTCCTGCCTCATGCCTTTGGGGTAATTCTGCTGTGAAACAACTTCATTAGCCTGCCACTCAAAGGCAGAAAGAAAATCACAGTGTACAGTTAGCAAAAGAAGCAGCCCAAAAGCAGTGGTCACGGGTGTACCCACCTCTTGTGTAGGCAGCTCTTTGCCTTATTGATTAAGGCTCACTGAAAGCAGAAGCAAAGGAGATCCTTTGCAGGAGTATTTATATCCCACACACTAGCATCATGAAAATAGCGAGAAAAATCAATCAGCAATAGTATTTTTTTCCCCCCAGTTTCTAGGATCTTTTTAATACATGGAGCAGTGCAAAGTCATGCTCCAGACATCTCACATTACATCTACATATGGCTTGCTCATCATCCCTCTTTGTCTGTTCAGCTTCCAAAACAAACAAAATCCTCTTCTATTGGTTCGTGACAGAAAATTTGTTCACATCCATGTTACATGGTGAAGAGATTCCAACCAGGGTGTTTACTGGTTATCTCTGCAAAGCTGAAAAAAACACCACAAAGTGGTTTTAATATCCAGCCATGACAAAAAAAAAAAAAAAAAAAAAAAATTTTGAGTTGT
>VFFE01006966.1:422902-451174 GCA_008921705.1 Burhinus oedicnemus | reverse complement strand
AAAAAAAAAAAAAAAAAAAAAAAAAAAGTATCTCGAGTTGTGGGCCTCAGCAATGGAGTTTTACTGTTGCAGAACCACCTATAGGCCCTGGGGCATAGTATGTGCCAGGAGTTACGATTTTTTTGTAAAATCTTGAGCAAGACAGCACATGATGAGTTCTTGGTTTTACTGGTTCCCATTTATACCCCTTTCATGGCAGATGACACTAGACCATTCATAGGCAGCAGGCAGAAATGTCCCCACAGCATGTCATACCATCCACAGGCATCCAAATCAGGGATTTGACAGGAGGCTTCCATGGGTCTTTAGTCCCACAGAAGTTAAGACACTGGAGGGAGAGGGTACAGCTGAGAGCATTATTTTGCTGTGGAGCGGGGATGATATGGCACCTGGGTTTAGCCAGCTGGTGCTTCACTTCGCCTAAAGCTCCAGTAACTGGAGTGAGCTCCCTCAAACCCAAATTGAGTGTATGCAGCTTAATAAAGGTAACTTTTTATTTTTCAATCTACTTTATGCAAGTAAACATTTTTGCTCCAGAGGTTTTCTGTCTTACTCTCTGGACTTCCAGTTACAAACTTTCTTCTCAGGTACGGACCTTAGAATTTTGAAATAGAAGATGAATCACGTATGGAGTATGCACAGTCCTGGATTTATAGGCATTGCAGAAGTTCATCTTTGTCAGCTTGGAACAGAGCAGGAACTGTATGCTGAAAGGCCTAACTCTTGTTCTGCGATTGAGATTATCTCTTTTTTCATTGGATTCAGTAAATACAGATTTCTCTGATAACTAACCGTACCAAATAATATATCTCAGCAAAACAAGCCAGTAAACTGAACCAATGACCAAAGTTATAAAACCAAATACATATTCAAGTATCAAAAACTGTGTTTTTTGAAATTTAGGAATTTAATATATGAGTATTTCTATATTTTCATCAGCAGAGTATCTTCCCGCTGTAGCAATCGAACTCGCATGTATATTGCCATGATTTAAGTGCAGTTAGTAAAAAGAAATTATTTTTTTTACAAACAAAAGTAATATTTTGGAACAGGTACTGTTGGGATAAGGGGCATAGTTAAGGTAATTCCTTTGGAGAGCTCTAGGCAAAACCCAAAAGCACAGATTTGGACGAGAACACTCCCTGTGTTCAGAGTTGCTCAGAAGCAGAGTATTTTTATTCAGGTCTCTCTGGAAATTGTTCCTGTAAGCACAAAATCTACTCTTTGACTAGCTTCTAGCACTTCAAAGTCTGGGCTTGTGCCACAGGATGAAATAGCTATTGAGTGAGAAAGGGAGCAAAAGCTTTCTGAAACCACCTTGCCAACATGACTCAAAACAACTATGAAGGGACCATCTATAAAGTTTGGAAGTTAGTTTAAGCTCTCTTCACACAGAATTTTTTACCTTTCTGCTAAAACTACCAGAAAACATCAATTAATGCTGTAGAGCTGCTGGCATCTCCAACTGGCCTGAAACCACCAATTCACCTACTGAAGTGCAATGATTTTTTCATGTCTTTGCTTACTGTAACAGCAAAGATTTAATACCATGTGATCTATGAATTCTTTATATTTGTCTTGAATATTAATTGCCATAACAGGAAAATGATTGTGCTGCACAGCCAGTGCATAGCTAGACAGTAGAGAAAATATTTCCACAGTGAATAAATGATATACAGGACATAGGTATGCATGAGTTTATTTCAGGTTATCAAGCAATTAGCTGTTGTTTGAATTCCTGAAAGGAAAGTTCAAAGCTGCCATCATCAACAGTGGGGTTTTTTATTTTTCTGCCAAGTAAACAGGTATGTATACAGATTTCCTTTAGTACCATAGCATCTACATTCAGAGTGTGAGAAAAGCATCTGATAAATGAAAAAGAAACCCCACACTTTAGCCAAAATGAGATTGCGTTAGTAGTTGGATTTCATTTAAACAAATCGGATAACAAAAGAAAAACAGTGGAGAAAGAGGGAAAACAAACTGTGTACATGATTCTGTTTAAAGATCTGCCAAATACACCTTAGCTACATCTTAAACACATACATGACAGAAAAAGGAGGAAAAATCCATTTCATGAGCCATAATCTGTTTTGTATATTTCTTTAAATCATGCATTTATCAAATCTTTTGTATTTGTGTTTATCTACAGAATTTAAAGCTCATACATATTTTAAAAATCTTTTGCCTGATCAAGAAATAGGCATTTCACAATCCCACAGCATGAAACCTAGATTTTTGTCCACATTTTCTCTGTGCCTTGTGTCAGCTTCTCATCTTTCGCATAGTTGGCAATTTTCAGCATTAAAATATGTGTAAATTATTACTTTTGCAAGAAATATTAGCAAGTCATTACAGTCAGTTAAAAAGAAAGAATAAATATGGGAATACTTATATTAATAATGCTGTCCTCCCACAGTCCCTGAATGTAAGAAGTATTTGGTTTTACAGAAAAAATCCTAAGTATTCCAGACACCATATATGAATCCAATTGCTCTCAAATTCAAGAAGCTTTGAGGAAGGTATTAGTCTTAGTAGATGTTATGCTCCACCATTCTAAACATTTTCTAACACTATCTAAAGACCAAGTTAACAAAAATACTAAAATTCCTTATAAAGGGGTATCTATGTTCTGAATCTCTAGATATGTATCTTTAATAATAAAAAAAACATTTTTGACTTGTTGTCTAGAATAGCGTTGACATATTTTTTTAGAGTTTTAGAGTGCCAGAGCAATACAAGGGAATGAAAAAGCAAATAAACTTGGAAATAAAATCCTCAGCGTTTTTTAGGTAGTTTAAAATTATGTGGTGATGCTGGCTTTGGTATTATTTGTACGGTTTCTTCCCTATAGATCATGACTTTCTCAAATATTATTTATTTTTGAAATTTCTGTCTCAAAGTCATCAAGGACTGCGTTATCAACTAAGCTGAATCAGTGCTACCAAACCTTCTGCCCTCTGTACTGTTGACAGTAAAAACTTCAGGTGACAGAAATTCAGTGGAGTATGCAATCTGCTAAAATGTCTTATTTACCAAATTGTTAAAAAAAGGCAATCACCAAATGATGTCTGCTCCTTTAATATTATTTTAGTTTTGAAAGTTTTTGATTTAAGCAAGGAGACAAATCTTTTAGCAACAATAATACATGTTGATTTTCTAGAAAAAAAGATTTAAAGACCCACTCTAATTTTGTTTCCCTTTACTAAGGGTATGAGAAACATATGAGAAAAACAGTACCTGTGTGAACTCGCTAGATTATTGCTGAAGCTTTTTCAGAGATTCAGTTGGTAAAGTGGGTCTTTGGCCAGCTGATCAGAATGAATAAGAGCATGGTTAAAATGAGAAAATTGTGCAGAAGCCAAAGTGGTGGTAAATGGAAGCTTCACTTAGCTGTACATAGATTATATTGTAGTAGACAAAGGAAATAAAGCTGATGGTATGCATTTGTATCTGGTAGTGATAGCTTTATAATTCAATATGTGCAACCACCAAAGAGGAACAAATGCATGCCAGTCTTAGTAATACGTATGGAAGTTATAACTAAAGAAATCATGTAGAAAGCAATAACATCAATCTAAGATAACTTATCAGCATGGTAAAGCAAGGGCTGTTAGGAAAAAGGGACAGCTATTGAGCTCTGAAACGATGACGTTTGGGGAGAGCAGTAGTGAATTTCAGCGCATGAAAGGTCGTGGCCTTTTCATGAAACAGAAACTAGTTTGTTAATCAATGAATTAGGGATCAGATGATCTGAACACTTTTTCCACCTTCATAAAAAGAAGCTGGGCAAGTCATGTGAATATCAAATACCTACTTTGTCACTAACATGGGATAATTATTTCCAGTCTCACTGCTAAACTGTTGAGTGTAGAGCATAGAGAGGAGGTGGATGACCAGAGCAAAAAAGAGAGAGCAAAGCACAGCTGGACGTAAGGAAGATTTGAAGCAACTGTAAGAAGTCCTGAACCCTGCTGCTCTAATTCTCTGAGCAGCACTTTGCCAAGTCCTAATAGCCCCCTGAGAAGACATGGAAACCAGAAACCTGAACTCAGCTCAGCCTACTTCTGTTCTGGCCATAATCAGGGGAATTCTGCATAAAGTCTATCCCCACACATGACTTGCATCCCAGTCAGTTCTAGGTGAGCTGGCCACACACCATCAAACCTAGTGAGCAGCAGAATCCAAATTTTATAACACATTCTCCCTCCTTTTTTCTCAGTTTCTGTTGCCAGAACAAGTCTCCTTCTTGAAGAAGTCTGAGGGGAGACTACTAGCCAAGACTATTTCTGCATCTATTTTTATAAATAACATTATTTATATTATTTATATACCAAAATCTGAGGTTTGTCCAAACTGATGTAAACCACCTTTGTGCTGGCTACCTTAAAGTAGTGTCTAAAAGGCTTGAACCTACCAAGAAATGTGTGTCTTACATGCTCTTTTATAATGGCCAGTGAATCCTTAGGAACATAAGGGAAGCTGAAGTATTAGAGCTTGTGTCCTGAGAGAATGAACAAGGGAAATGTACCATGAAAAGTATGGATAATAAAAACACTTTTGGGCTCAAAACTGAGCTCTTTCGAAGAATATATAAACATACTAAGTTATAACTGTTGTTTAAACAGGGAGATCCATATCTTTCTTGGAGAACAAAACACCAACAGGCTCTGTGAAGTTTCAGCCCATTAAACACAGGGGGTTTTATATTATAATATAAATATTATAGAACAATTAATTGTTGGTATCCTATTGTGCTGAGAAAGTATATTCGTAACTCTGACACCAAGCCCAGTCATAGTGAGAAAACATTTGAAACACAGAGTTCTTACGATGTAATTAAAACAAAAATAATGTCAAGATCATAAACATGAGGAGAGTGAATAGGGAGTGATTATTTTGCATAAGACAAGAACGAAGGAACATTCAGTGAAAGCACTGGCTGTCAGATTTTAAGCAAATGGAAGTACTTCTCAATATAATGTATATTTATGCTGTGGAATCCATTGCCACAGGACACTGTAAATGCCAGAACTATAAATACATGGCAGATGATAGGTCCATCAGGGGCTATTAACATACTATATGCAACCTCCAGTTCAGGAATTCCCTAAACTTCTGACGGCCAGAAGCTGGGAAGGTATACCAGGGGAAGGGTCATTTTATTCTTCTTGTGCTTTAAACATTCATCGAGTAGCCCTTGTCAGAGGCAGGACACTGGGCTAGAAGGTATGGCAGGCCTTATGTTCTCTTGATGCAGAAACACATATCAGAAGGCAGCCTGGCTGATCTCAGGTCAATAAAAAAATAAATAGTAAGGAGCTTGGCTCAGTGTGGCCTGGAATGTGTCATTTAGAAAAAGAAAAGCATGTAAGGACAGAACTCTAAATGCAGGTATAAACACAGGCTACTCAGTCACTTAAAGTCACGGCAGATTAAACTGAAGGAGGAGATCATCGCATCAGTAACTCAGAGAAACCCATTTAAGTTAATGGAATAAGCTGCTGATGGAAGTCCTACAGAAGTAGCCAGTTAAAATCAATGCAAATGAAAGGTGGAAGTGTTTTTGGGAAGTAGGGTATCAAATGATATACTGGATGGCTACACAGATTTTGGTTTGAGATAGGAGATAAGATGGATCAATGTTTTTTATCATAAGCATATACCACAGAAAAACATCAGCTCAAGTCAGTACATATCCCTTAAACATTCTTAATTATATTATGAAGGAATTTTGAATTCTGGAGTGTTCAAAATTCACACATTCAAGAGCTATTGATTCAAGTATATCCAATGTCTAGCACCACTCATCACCACATGATTTCTATATAGTAGTGCAGTGCTCTACGCAGGTGCATCTTCGCAGGATATAATACATCACCTTTAATGTGTTAATAATGCTCATTTACAACTAAGCTAACACCAACAGGACTGCGTGCATAAATGAACCCGGTATCTAACATCACATGCGGTGACAACAGCAACCTGTAATCTAGCTGGCACATGACGTTAAAGTAGACGAGTATGAGCATTAGTCTACAATACAAACCAGTTGGTCAGTGAAATAAGAAATGCTTATTTGGAAAACAAGACATGAAAATGCAGCTCAGAGGCAACTTCTGAGCTTATATTGCAGATTACAGATCACATTATAGATTTTTCAAACAACGACAAATTGTTCATTCAAGGCCAGTAATTGCAGTTTCTGTTATTTCAGGAATGTCCCAAACTAACAGGTATATAATAAAGACAGAACTTAACTTTCTCTGTGGTATATCAGAAACCCTTTTCCTGGATGAATTCGGTGCGTACGACTCATACTTGTAAACTATTTGGCATTACCCCCAGGTCAATTTTATCTAATGGTTTCTACACTGTCTAATTTAAAAGCCATTAAAGCCCGCCTGCTTTCTCACAACTCAAGCCACTTATGAAGGTGAGGACAGTCCTATTTGCATAATGAATGGTCATACTAGTAAGTCCATGCTTGAGTTGCATGGAATAGGCCATACAATTTAACTGGAACTGTTCACATTTTCATGCCCAAGTCATGGGCATCTGAAGTGTTTTGAGGAGGCTGAGTAACAGACCTTTGTGGAAGTCCCCTCAAACACTATCTGTTTCAATATGTTAAAACAGAAACAGGTCTAAATAGAGAAAAGTTACAATTTGTGTACATGTAGAATAAGGGGAAGTGAACTCCTAGGTGACCACTATCTTCCTGCCACCAATAAAGGCTGTTTCCTGGGGCGAGCTCAATTCCTAATTGACTACATAAAAATAAGTTTTGTATGGGACAATTACTATCTGACAGTTAAATCCTGCCTTTGAAGTATTTTGGAGGATGGTCTCACAAATGAAATTATTGCAGTCTATGAATGTCACCTGAAGTATCAGTGGCAAATTTATTAATAGACAAATGACAACAGGAAAATTAAGTGTCTGTACCCAGGCAGTGAATCCATTTTGGACGCAGAATCATAATGTAGCACTACAAAAGCTAAAACACCTTCTACCTACCCGAGGCAGATGTTATATCACATTTTTTGGTAGTTTTGGCTACAGTCAGGTACCTGAATATGAATAAGAGGCAGAGATGACACTGGCTTAGTTTGTAGGAACTGGCTTAGTTTGTAAGAACTAAGAGCCAAGAGCCACAAGATTATTTGCAATTGTACAGGTTATGGGATGAAACATAAGTTTGCAGATGACACCAAATTAAGCAGGAGTGTTGATCTGCTTGAGGGTAGGAAGGCTCCACAGAGAGATCTGGACAGACTGGATCAATGGGCTGAAGCCAGCTGCATGAGGTTTAAGAAGGCCAAGTGCCGGGTCCTGCACTTGGGTCACAACAACCCCAGGCAATGCTACAGGCCTGGGGAGGAGTGGCTGGAAAGCTGCCTGGCAGAAAAGGATCTGGGGGTCCTGGTGGACAGCCGGCTGAACATGAGCCAGCAGTCTGCCCAGGTAGCCAAGAAGGCCAAGGGCATCTTGGCCTGTCTCAAGAACAGTGTGGCCAGCCGCAGTAGGGAATTGATCGTGCCCCTGTACTCAGCACTGGTGAGGCCGCAGCTTGAGTACTGTGTTCAGTTTTGGGCGCCACAGTATAGGAGGGACACTGAGGTGATGGAGCATGTCCAGAGAAGGGCAACAAAGCTGGTGAGGGGTCTGGAGAACATGTCTTATGAGGAGAAGCTGAAGGAATTAGGATTGTTTAGTCTGGAGAAGAGAAGGCTGAGGGGAGACCTTATTGCTCTCTACAGCTCCCTGAAAGGAGGTTGTAGTGAGATGGGTGCTGGTCTCTTCTCCCAAGTAACTAGCGATAGGACAAGAAGAAACGGGTTCAAGTTGCACCAGGGGAGGTTTAGGCTGGACATTAGGAAAAAATTTTTCACTGAAAGAGCTATCAAACATTGGAACAGGCTGCCCAGGGAGGTGGTTGGGTCCCCATCCCTAGACGTGTTTAAAAGTCGTGTAGATGTGGTGCTTGGAGACATGGTTTAGTGGCAAACCTGGTGGAGTAGGGTCAATGGTTGGACTAGATGATCTTAAAGGTCTTTTCCAACCTAAACGATTCTATGATTCTATGATTAATATCTACTAAAACAGTAATTAACTTTCATATCCACCAAATGTGCTGTATTTTCAGGAAGGGAATGAGAAGAAATGTATTTATCCTTTTTGAAAGCTGAGATTTTAACTCAGCATTTTCAAAATATGCAGATTTTTAGTTAACAGAAATCCCTCACTCATAGGACTGGTGAGCCCTGTAGTGCAGGTATACTGCAGCAGCATTACTCAGGGTGGAAAAATAAAAGTGTAACACTAAATTAACTTAAGAAGTGAAAGTAGAATTTCGTTATAAGAGTTGTCTCAAGACTTTTCTAAAAGAAGGTTTGTTTGACAGGAAAAAGTCTTTTACATGATTCGGAAACATGCAATGCTTTCAATAACTTTCCGGACTCTACCCCAAACTGTTTCAGAAGCCAGGACTCCAGCAGACAGTCTAACATAAGTGTCTAGCAATTAGTTCAGTGTCTCTACACTGGGTAGACGTAGTTCTTTTGTATTTTATATTTTTGATCATACTGATGGGCTGTGTTTCCAAGTAAGTGCAAGTCTGGTCCTCCAGCAGACACGCTGACTGCCATTCCAGTTTCAGAAGAGGGACTTCTGACACAAATAGTTCATGGTTTCCAAGGAAGCTTACTGCTTATACTCCAAATATGTGGGAAGTATGGAGTTGCAAAACTATGTGAGAAAAAAATAATTTCACCCCAAACACTTATATAACTCCTTCTCAGACTTCACTGGTGATAGCTTAAGTAAATGTCAGAGCAAAATACCGATCCCAGTCTCCAGACAAAACGCAAACCACAGCCAAAGGGCTAGATCTGTGCTAGAAACAGCAATATTCGAAAAGAATGGTCTCACAAAAACTTAATTAATCTTCATTCTAATCTGGTTTTCTTGCAATCGTTCTTCTTGTGCCTCTTCTATCTTTGTCTCTCATATTTCTTTGACTGCCTTCCAATTTTTATGCCTCCTATGCTGTCTTTTGCTCCTCCACTCATTCTCAAGTAGTTTTCAGCATCCTCTTGTAACCCCAGCACACACTTTCTATTTATTGCCACATCATCGCAAACTCTTTTTTGCATCCATCCTCTAAAATACCTACCTTTGTAAGGACAGTTCTACTTTGAAACTAGAGTGGGGAGCAAGTCAGAGAGATTTTGTTTTTTCTCTCTGTTTTTGCCTTCTTATCTGCTCTTTTCTTCTTGTTGCTGTTTTACTACTTATAAACAGGCACACAAATATATACATAGAGAAAATACTGAATCAAATTCTTGGTTTACACCTCCTTTGTATTAGGGCCTGCAGGAAGAATGATTTATGAAAACTAACTGTCTATACCAATTTCTACATCTACATCAGCTATAGCAGCAGAGTGGTTTGTATTTAATAAAGTCTTAGATCCAAGTTGGTAAGGTTAATTATGTGTGCATGCACAATGATGTTAAGAGTGAGAAAGGTACGCTTAACCGACAAGAGTAATGATACTGTGTATTAATATGGGAGCAGATATTGCTCCCTGTAAAGTTCAAAAAATGTTTGTTTCCCTCATTTACTCCCCCTGTTGTAACTTAATATAAAGGACCATTTTTAAAAATAGTGACTGTAAATGGGTTTGGATGTGATATCAAATTAGGTTTCCAGTTCAGTTCTAGTATCATTAAAATTTCTACGCTGATTACATGAGAATATATCTTTCTGTGTACCAGGTCCAAGAAGCAAGATTCTTCCAGACTTTGCTTGAATTTGAACTACAAATGTGTAACAAACCACATAGCAAGAAGGTGAAATAAAACCCTTAATGTGCTTTGAAATTCCATGTTCTTTTCACAGATTTGTTTGCTTAGAAAGCATCAGGGGTTATTTTTTCAGTTTGTTAGTATGTCTAAGACCCACCTTCCTAGACCTACAGAAACCAAATTATGTGCCAAGACCAGAGTTAGTTCAAACAACTCATCTTTTAATTTCAGTTAAATTTAAGTCTCAGATGTTGCACTGCTTGTGAGGATTTGCCTGGGGTGTAGGGAAATTTTGGAAAGCTGCCAGTCGAGTCACTGCTGATTTGCAATGCCAGTTCTCATATCCAACACTCCCACAATTTGCTTTCTCTGCTTAATAAGAGTCTTATCTCATTGGTCTCTGCTGAGTGGACTGAAATGCTAGATATATGTATCTGTTCGTGTTACAGATCTCCCATCCTCCTGCCTGGATTCATTGTCAATAATTGGTTCCTGAGTTTCTCTAATGTAAGCATTTCTGTTTTGACTTTCCAAGCACCTTCCACCAAGTTTTTAGGTACTGTACAACAAGGGTTGCCTCAAACTCTTTTTATTTTGCTTTTTATAAAATGAGATGTTTTGCAGAGTTGGCTCCATTCCAGTTACACTTCTGTTGAAATGGTTTCAGAGGCGCAGGAACTCTTTCCTCAGCAGCAGTCCCAGCCCCACAGCAGAGCAGCTGGCAATGCATGTACTCAAATGCTGATTGCTGACATACAAGCCTACTCTGCCCCATTTTGAGTGTGGATATCATCACTGGTCTCCCACCTCCCTGACAAATACAGCAGCCAGAATTCAGCACCTTCCCCTTTAGGTCCCCTTTGGACTTTTTCTGGTTTTTATATATATATAGCTATTAATTTGGAGTGGGTAGAGGCAGCAAAGGAGAGTAACTGAATTTTATGGCCCACAGTCAGAGCACTCAGTTGGGATGTAGGAGACCAGTGTTCAGGCTGTATGTAGCTTTTCCCACACTGCGGATGGAAGAGCTCAGTGTCTGTGCCAATAACTATAACATACTAATTTATTTTGTAATGTCAAAAGTATATGGTGCATGTTATTTTTTCTTTTGCCAGTTTGGCTGGTAATTTCTTTTTCTTTTAGTTTACGGGTTTCAAAGACAATTTTTTTGCTTTTCATTTTAAAGTGTTGCCCATGCCTGAGTTGACATCAGACAACTTTGGACAGGCTACAGATGTTTAGAGATGCCAGCCAGTCCACCTACTAAGCAATGTTTGAGCAATACCAGGCCTTTTGCCAGGCCTCGTTGTTATGCCACTGTAACTGCCATTGGCTCTACTTAAGACAGATGGGGTGGGGGGTTAACATTGCACATTTGTTCTAAATTTTGAACTAAATTAAAAGTATTAGGATTATCCATGAATTTAAAGCACAATGAAGAGTGGGTAAACTAAGAAACTCTTCAACATCAGTGCCATGTAATTCCTGACCATTTGTTATTATTCTTTTAAACCTACCACTTTGCAGTGTTTACTTATGAGAAACTATTTGTTTTGGTAGCTTCACTGTTATCTAACGAAAAATGGCTTTACATTGCTGCCAACTTTTCTTTCCATTATTTCTCCAGACTTGTTCTCTCTTATCCATATGTACCAGGTTTTCTTCTCCACCTTTGCTGCCCCTTCCGTTTCGCCCAGAAAATGGTCTTCATGTTCCCATTCAGACAGCTTTCACACAACAATTAGAGCTCATGAGAAGAAGATTCACAGAAAACTATTTCCCAGTGAGACTTTTTTATAAAGAAACTCAGCACATGCTGCTCTTATTTAGCAACTTTCACACAGTGTTCTCTGAACTACTTTTTAAGAGGAGCCATATTGTATGACCTTGCTGCATTTGTACACTGTAAGTCCCAGCAGAGTGGGCTGGGACTAGAATCTAGTGCAGGATGATCAGATTCTAGCAATTAGTCACAGGACAAAGTTTAGCAATTTGTCAAAAAGCCCTAGGCAGTCCAAGACATTGGGTTCTCTCTTTCGGACAGGAAGGAATAACAAACCCTCAGTCCTTTTTAAATCAGTGAACAGATGAGTAATCACCTAACTGTAGCAACCAAAGGTGAGCCTATCTCTACGTGCCATCAAATTTAGATTAACTTACTTTTTACCCACTCTTACTACATCTTACATGGCATGTAGATTAATAAACAAGTTAGTAGAACAATGTTGTGAAATTTCTTGGGCATGTAGTTAAGCAAAATGAGCTGGTCCCATCAGAAACATACGGTTATTTTTAGTTTTTCTCAGCTCGCATCATGCTTTTCTTTGAGAAACATAGGAACTGCCATGCTGAATTAGTATAATGGTCCATGGAGTGCAGTGTCCCCTTTAGTAGGGTGGGTTTCTGTGTTAGAAACTTCAGAGAACAGTGCAATAGTAAAGAAGTGTGGAATAGCATGCCATCAGGGAGGTTTCTCATGCACAGCAACAAAATTAGCAGCTAATTTATGTTATATGAGAGCTGATATCGGTTTCCCATGTGTTTAAATGAAACAGTCATCATCACTGATTAAGTTGGAACATTTTTTCTAATCTAGTAGCTTGGGCAAGAAACTTTTAGATGCTGCAGATACACTGCCCAAATCCACCATCATGGTTTCAGCTGGGATAGAGTTTACTTTCTTACTAGCAGCTGGTATAGTGCTATGTTTTGGATTTGTGATGAGAATAGTGTTGATAGCACACTGGTGTTTTTCATTGTTGCTAAGCAGTCAAAGCCTTTTCTCCTCCTCATATCACTCTGCCAGCGAGTAGGCTGGGATTGCACAAAAAGTTGGGAGGAGACACAGCCGGGACAGCTGACCCCAACTGACCAGAGGGATATTCCATACCATATGACATCATGCTCAGTATATAAAGCTGGGAGAAGAACAACAAACTGGGGGATGTTTGGAGTTATGGTGTTTGTCTTCCCAAGTAACTGTTACATGTGATGGAGCCCTGCTTTCCTGGAGATGGCTGAACACTTGCCTGCTGATGGGAAGTTGTGAATGAATTCCTTGTTTTGCTTTGCTTGTGTGCACAGCTTTTGCTTTATCTATTAAACGGTCTTTATCTCAACCTCCTTGGCCTGTCTAAGCATATAAAAATACAAAGATATATGTCTTATCCTTTAGCTCCTGAAAACATAAACACACCAAGATAGTTGCACTAATTCACATCCCTGACAGAAGGAAATGTCTTGTTCTTTACATAGAAAAAAAAAAAAATTACCTATTTACTTTATCATTCATTGTTTTTTATATTTGTCTTGTCTGTCATACCATATTGCCCACTTCATTTTCCAATTACACAGTTCTAATCTCTTGTGATATGTAAGTAAGGAAAATGTTCCATCCTTCTAATCTATGAATATCTGCTACTCAAAGAAATTTCACTTTTCCCTGTTGTATGAGAGGAACATACTGTATAAATTAAAGAGCTTTTTATGAAGAAATCTAATTATAAAAACACAAGGCCTGATTCAAAGCCTATTTTAGTCCATGGAAAGACTTCTGTGAACTTCTTTGGGCTCAAGTCCATATTCAGCAATGGTTAAATTGAATAAGAAAAGAGCTTATTTCCAGTTAACAAACAATTCATGGGCATGTTGAATGCAAAAATATATTTACATTATCTCTACATCTTCCATTAAAACATAGAAATTGACTGCTTCTGGAAATACAGTATTGTACCAGAGCAAAAAGTTCATATGAGAATCATATATTCCTCATATGTGGGACTCAATATATCTGTGCAATATATCTGCACAGCAGCATGGATTTTTACAGAAAACATATGGAATGAGGAAAGTATTTTCTACCGTGAGCATCACATGATGGAGATGTGAAACTTGCTTTCTGAAACATGAGCGTTCTTCAAATTAACTACTTTAAATTTCCTCATTCAATGACTTTCTATGTCCAGATTCCAACTGTAGTTCCCAGTCAAACAGCCATAGGCTACTCTTTGTTATTAGTGGGCATTTTTACAGCCTTGAAAACCTATACCCATCAAGAGGTCTGAACACAGAAATTAGAGTAGACCTTTTTTTTTTCCTTTCTGCCCTAACAGCAGGACAGTGGAAGCGGTGGGATTTGCTCCTTTTTTTGCATTGCCTGTTTTCTGAAAGATGCAGCGAGGAAGCCATTAGTAAGTGGAGCTGGCAGAGGAAGGACTTTCTTTGGTCAGTAATACAGGCTACACCTAGATCCAGCCTCTGTGCCTGAGACATCTTGCTGTACAAAACAAAAGTCTCTGTGTGTAAATTCCCTCTTCACACGCTTTCTTTCTCCACTGTGTGAATTCAACCTGGCTGGGCAACTGCCAGAGCTACCAGCTGAGTAACCCAATAGAGGAGAGTTTTCTTTGAGGCAAGGAATGGGGTCTGTGGCTCCAGCCTATCTTAACTGCAGGAGCTGGAAATAAACCACAACTACTGCTGAGCTTATGCTGTTTTTTCCCTCAGTAGAAAGAATTACATTTGCAGAATTTTGCGATTGACATGAATGGGATGAGAACTACATTTCCAACCTTCTTTAACAGAGAAAAGCAGTTGAATAATCACTACAGCAACTATAGACTGTTGAGGGGAAGCCAGCTATGAAACATGCATGTATATTTTGAATGCCAGCCAGCACAATTTTTAATGAGCTTTCTTAACCCATGTGGCCGATAGGTAGAACAGTGACTTTGCTTTGGGTGTGTGTCCTGAATGCAAGCAGAGCATATGCCATTTCAAAGGGGAGCTGAGCTCGAAAGAGACAACTAGGTCTAAATTTCTGCTAAATTCAGTATAATTTCAGAGGAGAACTTTGCATCTTGGGCTCATTCTTTCTTAACACACATATTAATGTTTATTTACCAATGCATACATTTAACACAGCTGGCTAAAACTGCCATTCCACAACTTCATTTAAGGAAAGGTATCCAAGTGTTTTCTGGACATTGTTAATTTCCCATTCACATCAAAGCTAGGTCTCCAGAAAGCAAAATCCTTCTCAAGGCAGTTTGCATCATAGCACATTCTCAGCAACAAAATATTATCAAGCTGAATGGTTTATATTATGAATTGTGCATCCAGAACCCTTTGTGAAGTATGAGTGACAGAAAACAAATTTCCTATGCAAATACTGAAACCTCATAATGATAGGCATTAGCATAGCAGGTCTTGACTGAAGTTTCTGGAAATTACCTCCATGTACATAATAATAAAAATATCTTAAACATTGATTACAGATGTGCATGAAATTCACTGTAACTCATTAGACTATTCATTAAAAAAAAAAACCAACCAACCAAACAAAAAAACCCCAGCAAAGTCAAAGTATAATAGAAATAATCACTATATGTAGTATCTGGGAATATTTGGGAAATTTTTCAGTATTCAATGAATTCAGAACAGTTCTATTGACTGATTCTACAGGATTAGGGAAGTGATCATCCCCCTGTACCTGGCACTGGTGAGGCCCCACCTTGAATACTGTTTTCAGTTTTAAGCCCCTCACTACTAGAAAGACATTGAGATACTGGAGCGTGTGCAGAGAAGGGCATGGAAGCTGGTGAGGGGTCTAGAGAACAAGGTTGTGAGGAGTGGCTGAGGGAACTGGGGTTGTTTAGTCTGGAGAAAAAGAGGCTCAGGAGAGACCTAACCACTCTCTTCAACTACCTGTAGGGAGGTGGGGGTCTGTCTCTTCTCCCAAGTAACTTAGTGATAGGAAAGAGGAAATGGCCTCAAGTTGCACCAGGGGAGGTTTAGATTGGATATTAGGAAAAATTTCTTCACCCAAAGGGTTATCAAACATTGGAACAGGCTGCCCAGGGAAATGGTTGAGTCACCATCCCTGGAGGTATTTAAGACCCGTAGATGTTGAGCTTAGAGACATGGTTAGTGGTGGGCTTGGGAGTGTTAGGTTTACCGTTGGACTCGGTGACCATAAAGGTCTTTGCCAACCTAAATGATTCTATGATTTATTGATACATGGAAAACTAGTTCCTCTATCCCCTAGCTTTCTAATATCTTTTATTTCTCAGGACTCCCCCTAACAACTTCAGCTTTCCTCATTCAGAAGAACAACTATGCTGAAGCAGAAAAGGTATTCTAGAGATAATAACTCCCTTTCAGGGTTCCAAGGCAAGGACCAAAGAGAATTCAAAGTCTTCTCTGCTTTTCCATGCCTTTCTGTTGTATCAGAAGCTAATCATCCTGCTCCACTCCTGTAAAATCAAACCAAGCAGTCAGCTTGATGAAAGTAATGGAAGTCTTTAAAATTACATAGAGGGTTTTTTAAAAAAAAAATAAAAATCCTGGATGTGGTCAGGGAGAACTGTATAGAAATGGTGTAAACAAAAGACAATGGACTACGTACCACTGGTCTGACGCAATATGACAATATAATTTTCCACAAAAACAATACGCTGAGAATCAAAACTGAAAACAGAAGATTAATTTACATAATGCTTTGTTTCTCAGTCCAAAAAAATCTGGAGATGTTAAGTCCTATATCCATGTCATCCATGGAGATGGCATCCCCTGCTTGCAAAAGGTAAAATAAAATAACATGAACAAAAGCATACATGTAGTGAGGAGCACTGTGAATAACATTATCTCATACAGATATTCATAAGGACTTTGGTTAATCTTTTAATCCAGGATTCAGTTATAGCATATTCCCAAATTCAGTGTTCTTTCAGGCCTTTAGACATGAAAAGTTTTCCTGATTCTTCTTTCTTAAATGCAAGTCAGCATTTTAGTCCTCATTTTTCTGTGGTTTGCTTTCTATGATTTTAACATTTCAGTCCTCATCATTGTTGCAGGATAAATATTGTATTATACTGTAAAACAATGAACAGTAGTAATTCATGCACAGCTGCATTATTAAACAACCATGATTTCTGTATGTTATGGATTTCTCAAAGAAGCACAAAACTTCTGAGTTACAAAAATCCACTGTATCTAAGCAATTAAAGAATTTACTATTTAGGAGTATCTTTTAAAAAAAATGAGAACATATTAATGTGATAGAAAAACTTGCCTGTTAGAAAAGACCCATTTACAATAATGGAGATAAAGAGATTAATTGGCTACAGCAGTTACTAAAAGCCAGTCAACAGAAGGTCAGATCTCTCAAAGCAGGAAGGAGGAAAATGTATTGTAAGCAATCAGTGTTAAATTAATCAGTTAGACTGTAATGACTGAATGATATTTCTAGCCTAAATGTTCTTGAATAAAAAATCAAGATGAGTTTTTCTTAACCTGTGTGCAGCAGACAGGGAAATCTGTTCATTCTTTTCCTTTCTGTTGCTGGCTATCAATGGGTGACTGGTGCAAACGCCTAATGAAAACTTCAAAAAAGTCATGTGGACTATTTCTACTGATTTTTCTGGACTTTAGATCAGAACTTCAGTACACAGAGAGAATGAACTCTCCTATCACTTTTGCCATTGCCTCAAATCTCCTTTGACAAAAATCCACATTACTTCTGTAGGATTCAACTAAATGACCTTGAAATGCATCACATTCATTTGTTGCTGACAGATATTTTAAAGAAGAAAAGATGAAGACCAAGTCAAAAGCTTGCATACAGTCAGAGCACGTCAAGCAGAAAAAAACACTGAAAACACAGAACTACAAGCTGAGATGCAGCAGTGAAAGTGGGCTATGTTGTACACTAACTAGTTCAGTATAAGAACAGAGGCGGGCAGAAAATGGGAGTGATAAATATTCAGTACTGGATGAAAGTAATGCCTTCCAATTTTAAGAAACATCCACTTTGTAGCACAAATAGAAAATCTGATTCAAACACATTTTAACTGGTCACTGAATTTATCTTTAAAATCTGTACAATTTATCTCTTCTTTCTTAAAACTGTTTTAAATGCCTATTTTCTTTATGACATCGCATACATTTTCTTTCGATGACTTTCTGTCTCTCCGTTCCTTATTTGAACTAAGACATGGACTTAGGCTTTAGGTCTCCTAGAGCAACTTCTATTGGTGTCCTAGAGAAGCCAGTTACTAGGAAAATGAATTCTACTTGAGACTTGAATGTCCTTGTGGACATCTGACAAGCCTAAGTGCCATTGTTTTCAAAAGCTAGAGGAAGTCAATAACAAACGGCAACTCTTACAAAAAGAAATGCAGCTGTCAAGTGCAGGCATGAATACTGTATTATGTGTGTACCTCTCATTTTACATGGATGAAACATTATTCTTGACCTTGACTCCACTTAGTGCACTGGAGGTTGAACCAGTCTTGTGTGTGTTCCGAGGAATGACCCACCATTGTGCTGTGGAAACAGAGTGGGAGGGAAAGAAGCTAATCCAAGCATCCTCTATGATTTTCCTTTATGTCCCACCTCTGAGGAGTTGCTGTCTGAATTCCTTAGACCTGGAGATGTTCCAGAGCAATCAGACAGTGCGCCTCCTGAGACATGACTGTAGATTTTGCTGAGCTTTGTTAAGTTTTTTTAAATTTTTCTGTTCAATTAAATGGAAAAAAAGGCTTAGGGCTGTAACACGTGCTCACATCCTTTTTAAGCCGACAAAAACACATGGATCTCTCTGCCCACTTGCCAATGTAGCTATCCCTTTCTCTTCTTCAGTTCTTCTTCAGTTTTTAAGATATTTTAAAAATCTGTATGAAAATTAACAGTCAAGTTCAGCACTATTGAACAATGGAAAGCTCATTTTTATCTGACTTTAACTGACCTTTGTATTTGATTCAAACACTATGATGGGATCAACAAAACAGACCAGAATCTGTATACCAAATGTATTCAAGAGTCACGTGCTAGCTGAGAAGTACATTCAAACAGCAGTTCATTCAAATTATTTCCTATTATTTCCTATTTGACAATATGTGTGTAATGCTTCTCAGATACAACCAAAAACAGGCAATGCCAAACCTAGAAACATTTAGTCTGAAGAGATTTAAAACCAGGGGAGCTCTAGCTACAGCAGAAGAAAGCTGAAATGTTAGCAGTATTGAATCATGCAAACTCCAGAGGTCAATTCCTCTCATTATGTTTTAAAAGATGTCTCTTTAAATTTTGATGAAAATCCAAGTCTATGGAGTTACTGGCTGTCTACAAAGGCTTCATCATCCATGTGATTTGATATGCCTACCAAAGCTTTTTAAAGGTCTAGAAGTGAGCTATGCAAAAAAATGAGCTCTCCAGATACTAGACACAAAACACTGCACTTTTGCAAGTATTGGCACACTGTTTATGACAGACTTCTATAAACCCCTTATTCTGTCTGATTCAGCAAAATAAACTGGCTTGCTGCGGGAGGGGAGAAGCTGGTAAGTGGAATATTCACAAGAGTACCGAGGTAGGAATACAGTGTCTATGTGCATTCTTTGCAAATCTGCTAAGAAAAATGCATTATAATTAGCTGAACTTGTGAAACAAGCTTTAAATAAAATATAGTAATCTGTGTCAGAACTTGACTAAACAGCATTTGTAACAGGTGTGTTAAGATATATTGCTATAGTTACTGCTTGTTTTTCTTCCTATGCTTCAGCCTAAACTTCTAGCTATATGATGCTCTTCTGAATCACGTGTTAACTGAGTGTGTGTATTGAGGGAAAGATGACACTTTCCGAATCGTCTCTATATATTGCAGCAAGTTCTTGGAGATGCTGTAACTTAAAATTCTCGTAGCACTTAATAATCCTGAGCTCGTAAAGTCTGAAGATGCAAGACAGCTTGGTTGTAAGCCATACAGTTAATCTGCTTGTATTACACATAATATCTTACACAATATAAAATAACAATATAATAACTACAAAAACATTTGCAAATAATAATAAAAAGCAAGCAAGTCAGATGTGGATTCACTGCAAATCAAAATATTTTGCAGTCTCATTTCAAATTGTCATAAAGAAACAATGGTATGATTTTTTACTGTCTTTGGTCACATGAAAAATCAAACATGGGCTTTGCAAAAAAGTTCAAGATTAACAAGCAATAATTAAACAATTTAACATTCAAAACACGTACCCTCGTAAGATTTGTGGAAAACTTCAGTACAAATAAGATCCTTGGTAGATACATACAGAACTATTCCTTTGGTTCTCACTTGCAACATTATAAAAAATTAAAAAGAAGATGGAAGAATTCATATTCTCTCTGCAATGGCACTGAGGCACTGCCAGCCCTGCTTGCTTCTGCCCAACCCCTGGGGCTCCCCAACCCTGCCTGTGGCCTGGGACACCATTTCAGCCCCTGGGGGCCATCAGCCCCTGTCCCAGTGATGCTGCAGCAGGGCCGATCTCCAGCTCCCCACAGCCCTGCCCTGCCTGGTCATGGGCTCTGCCAAGCTGGGTACACCAGCGGGCCCATATTCCAGCCTGGCCTCAGCCTGACCCTGTCCCCAGGGAAATGCTTGATGTCTGCGGCTGGGGTTGTCCCAGCGCTGCCAGCTGCCCTGCTTCTGGCTGGGGTGGTGGGATGTGGCCTGGCTGCCAGGCCCTGCTCTGCCACCCCAGGAGAACCCCCATCACTTGCAGCACCCAGGGAGGTCCTGGTCCACTCTGGTCATTTGGCAAAAATACATGTAAATATTTACTTTTTATCAGCTTTAATTTTTGTTATATTTTATTGGGTTTTTTGTTATATTTTCTCTATGAGATTTTAAGTTAAACTATTAAGAATCTGTAAAATATGTATGTGCACAGTGTACAGCCACTGGTTTTAACATCAGTGGACATATTTAGTGTGGGAACTTTTTGCAGCAACTGAAAAATTCCACTTCTTTGAGTGTTACAATGTCCCATCTTCTCTGACATTATGATATACTGAAAGTGGTTTTATACTGACAATACTGA
Organism: Burhinus oedicnemus; assembly: GCA_008921705.1. NCBI lineage: Eukaryota > Metazoa > Chordata > Aves > Charadriiformes > Burhinidae > Burhinus > Burhinus oedicnemus. Next base: position 430,494 of record VFFE01006966.1, on the reverse strand, counting down.
AGGACAGTGGAACTGTAAGAAACTATCTCAGGGCCTTAGCACAAGGACATGCATTTTGTGTCCTGACACCTCTCCCTTGTCTGATCAGTTATGCTAAGTTTCACCTCACCTACCCAAAAATGATATGTAAGCAGGTACGAACAGCAGAAATCCTTGTTACAGCAAGATAAAAATCATGATGTGCTTAAAAAAGAGCAGTGTAATTAATTCCTTTGCTGAGATGCAAGATTAAATACTATGATACCAGTGTCAGCTTGCCTCAGTGGCCATTCACGCTGTGGTCATGACATGTTATAAATCACACCTTTGTACTGCAACAGGTCCAGGCATGCTGCAACCCACTCCTCTGAACTAGAATACAGCCAATCGTAATGAATGGCATGCTTGGGAAACACGTATTATAAAAATGCCACACCTGTGAGGTTGGAAGACTTTTACCATCAAAACCTAAAGAGTTGCCTACTCCTTCCCAGATGTTGCATGGCTGTTTTCATTTCCTGCTTTTATTGCTTTAATGTAAATTGTTCTTTGCTTTCCAGTAAAGAGCTATATTCTTGGTAGTGGACAGATATTGCTGTAGCTTTCTATCCAGAAAGCCAAGTTCTTCATCCTCTTTGGCTGCAGATCTTTTCTTACAGGGGAGGATGGAGCACAGTTTTGGAACCCAAGAACAGTCCTGCTTTTTTGGTACCATTTATAGTCTCACTATTTCCCTCATTTGCCATCTTTTCTTACATACTGCTTTATACCACCACCCAGTGAAACCATTAAAAAAGAAAATGTCCCTCAAGACAACATGTAAGCCTCTGAATGCAAATGTCTGCACGGTAAGTAGAAACAATTACTTGATTAACGTGTGAGGGCAGGTTTGTCATGATTTTGTTTTGTTTTGCTTTGCTTTGTTTTATTTATTTTATTTTATTTTATTTTATTTTATTTTATTTTATTTTATTTTATTTTATTTTTATAAACAGATGAGACATAGACAAGTCAGTTTCCATAAAAGTATATTATCATCTCACCTCACTGCATCTACTGTCAGAGGGAAGGGGACAAGAAGCAGAATGGAGTCATGCCTGGAAGTATATCATCTCAGTTCTCAAAAACCCAGATGCTAGTGTCTGAACAATCCTTCACCTCTGTGAGAGTCTCCTGGTTCACCTTGTACCACAGACAGCAATCAAACTTTGCTCTTACTTGACCTGTTACATGTTTTCCTACTCTTGTGACATACGGTGCAGAGTGGATTCTAGCAGCCAGCTAAAGCTGATCCTGGCATCTTCATGAAGCAGGAGGCACAGCAAAGCCAAGTCAGTCAGAAACTTCCTTTTGTCAGAGAATTATAGAATCATAGAATCATAGAATAGTTTGGGTTGGAAGGAACCTTTAAAGGTCACCTAGTCCAACCCCCCTGCAATGACCAAGGACATCTTCAACTAGATCAGGTTGGTCAGAGCCCCATCCAGTCTGACCTTGAATTGTTCCAGGGATGGGGCATCTACCACCTCTCTGGGCAACCTGTTCCAGTGTTTCACCACTTGCATCATAAAAAATTTCTTCCTTATACCTAGTCTGAATCTAACCTCTTTTAATTTAAAACCATTACTCCTTGTCCGATCACTGCAGGTCCTACTGAAAAGTTTGTTCCCATCTTTCTTATAAGCACCCTTTTAAGTACTGAAAGGCTGCTATAAGGTCTCCCTGGAGCCTTCTCTTCTACAGGCTGAACAACCCCAAATCTCTCAGCCTTTCTTCATAGGAGAGGTGCTCCAGCCATCTGATCATTTTTGTGGCCCTCCTCTGGACTTGCTCTAACAGGTCCATGCCTTTCCTGTGCTGAGGGCCCAGAGCTGGATGCAGTACTCCAGGTGGGGTCACAACAGGGTGGAGTAGAATCATCTCCCTCGACCTGCTGGCCACACTTCTTTGGATGCAGCCCAGGATAGGGTTGGCTTTCCAGGCTGCGAGCGCACATTGCCGGCTCATGTTGAGCTTCTCATCCACCAGTAGCCCCAAGTCCTTCTCTGCAGGGCTACTCTTAATCCACTCATCCCCCAGTCTCTATTGATAATGAGGATTGCCCCTACCCACCTGGCGGACCTTGCACTTTGCCTTGTTGAACTTCATAAGGTTTGCATGGGCCCAATTCTCAAGCTTGTCAAGGTCCTTCTGGATGGAATCCCTTGCCTCAAGCAAATCAGCCACACCACTCAGCTTGATGTCATCTGCAGACTTGCTGAGGGTGCACTTGATCCCACTGTCTGTGTCACTGATGAAGATATTAGACAGTCTGGTCGCAATACAGACCCCTGAGGGACACCACTCATCACTGATCTCCGTCTGCACATTGAGCTGTTGACCATCCATCAAATCCATATCTCTCCAATTTCAGCCTGGCAAGAAGTGTGTTTGCATGCACTGAACACAAGCACTCACAGAAATAGGATAACACAGCGTGTTAATTTCTGCTGTAACTTTGCTTTCTTAACATCCCAGAGCAACTGACAGCACTGGGGACTAATGAAAAACACGTATCTCTGTCTTGTGCCTCTGGCTGAAACCTCCTTCACCATCAATTAAATGGCAGTCTGATTCCTTTTTCTTTAAATTGGCTGGTCCTCCATTAATTTTCTGCAACTAAAACAAGAACTTCCATGCTAGGTAATATTCTCAGCAGCATATGCCTTAGTCTTGACTAACTCTATAGATATCAGCAGATTTACTCGAGTTTTGCAATATGGATCAATTAAAACTCTTAAATTTTGTTCACCATCCTGGCTATCATTTCCTCCTTTATGCCACAATTGTAGGTCAGTCAACACTGCTTTCTGGTTCTAATGGGAGTATGGTTATTTTGGAGTGAAAATCATGTTAAACTCAGCAGGCATATTTAGTTCTAACAAAGCTTTTTTATCCATAGATCAGAAAAAGTTGAGGAAAAAAGTCACTATCATTATCCCTATTATTGAAGTAGGGAAGGTAACACATGTGGTAGTAAAGTGACTTTCCCAGCATCACAGAGCTGGCACCAAAGCCAATTGAATCTCCTGAGTCACAGTCTAATGCTTTGATTATTCAGCCTTTTGGCCTCCCTGGGAGGGTTCCCCAGTTTCTCTAGAGGATTTCCCAGACAGAAATAACAGCACTGTACAAATGATCTGCAAACCAGTGCACATACAGTCTGACCACATCATGCTTGTGACAAAAGTTCTTGTAATATTTACTAGCTGGGCACAGTGGATGTGGCAGACTTCCAGTCATTTCACAGATATTGCTACTCCTACTGCTTCCATAAGTAGCTACAAGACATCCACTAGCCCTAAGTAGGTGCTCAAAGTTCTCTTTCTCCACTCAGACAAAATTTCTGAGCTGTAAAAAAAAAAAAAAAAAAGGGAGGACAAAATACAGATATTCTGACATGTGGTAGCCTTAAATTCATGGGGTGTGTTTCACTTTAGTTTTACTTCTTTCTTTGTTTTGTTGGGAGAGCGTGGCTTTGACCAAACCATGTAATTATGCTTCCCAGGTATACTCTCTCTCCAGAAATGTGTGAATTAGAGATCTATAAAGTTTTTTTAAAAATATATGTACTCTTCTTCATGTCTCCACAATATGTATGCTTGAAGGCACCGTGGAAAAATGTAGCTTCCCTGAATAATCAAGTATTAGATGACGACATATTCAAAAAACTCAGACCTAGAAATAATGCAAAATTCTTTCCAAAAGGAGCGAATGCTGGGTCATTGTGTGGTGATACACAGGAGTTCTCAGAGCAGGTTTGGATAGATATGACACAATAAATGGATTAGATAACATAGCCAGATCCTACCTTAATTAGTCTATTGCTATCAGTATTTTATAAACCTTCTATTATTTGGAGGAAGAGAAGAGGTTTCCAGGAGTACCAAAGAGGAAAGATTATCCATATTATTTATGACGTTTAGGTTCTTACACCCCTTGAGACGTAAAACAACTCCGCCTTTGGGTAAAAGGTTATTTATAAGGGCAGTTTGTTTAAACATATCAATTTTTGAAGGTGTTCAGATTGAGATTTACTGTTGCTTACTTGATGGTGTGAATAATTCATTCTTTTCAAGACAGGCATATACTTATTTCAGAGAGGAAATGCCTCCAAAACCACATTTATTGACTTGGGGACCAGCATTCACCAAGCAACATCAGATATGTAACTCACAGTAGGGAATAAGAGAATAAGAGGAGCTTTAAGGAGCATGATCAAATGAAAAAAAAAAAATGTTTTGCCCTTTACTGGTCACAACAAAACAAATCTTGTTTCTGCAACAATAAAAAATCTATTTCACATTCATTCATGCCGAAACTCAAAATGACATTCTGGCTGCAGGGGTGAGCAAATGATGTACCAAGAACAACTGGAAATAAACAGCTGCATCCTGCCCTACCCAGTGACTGGAGCTCTCCTGCACAAGGGCTTGTTAAGAGGCCCAGCAGTGTGCCCTGCCCTTGGAGAAATGTAGCCAACTGGTTTGGGGACACAGCCAGATCCACATAACTGCTTGTGGTGTTTGGCTGCAAGTTCTGAAAGGCTGCACAATGGTCCATTCTTAATCTTGCAAGTGGAGCACTATGTAGCCCTCTTTTGCATCACTCCCTGAGGTACCCGCCTGTGACCGCTCACGCTAGTTAGACATGGCTATAGATGCTGTAAGGTATTCCTTCTACCAGCTTTTATAAAAACTCTTCAGACTTTATTGTAGAATGGATTAATCTCTGATTTATAGTGAAAATTAAATGAAAAGAAAGATTTGTGGACTAAATGAAATGAAGCAAGGAATTGTGGGGTACCTGTGATAGATGATGGCAGACTGCAGATTCATGTTTCACTGAAGTCAAAGGATCCAGAAAATACATTCCTTAAGAAAGTAAAGAAACTCTCCTCTCATGTAAAAGGCACCCCATCAGTAATAATAAGCACTTTAGATTCACATTCATATTGTCAGAGTGAGATAACATGTTAGACACCAGGGATCTATTTTCCACTGTACCAGAGTCCTGTTCACTCTGCAGAGCTGGGGCTAGCACCTGGTGTGCACACTCACATGCAGCAGAAGAACACCAAAGAGCTTCTGACTTTTTTTCAGTGCCACCTTTTGCCATCCAGAATGTAGAGCATTCTCTAACAATACAATACTTAGATTAAAACTGGATGTAGATGTTTATTTCTTACATTTTGGAGAAAATAGGGAAGGTGGGAAATTCTCAGATGTAAATATCCAGCTGGTGCCCTCAGCCTCATTTTCATATCTTCTCTTTTTTCTCTTCCCAAACACATAAACTAATTGGAAACCCACCCATCAGCAGCAAGTTCATGGCAAGCGACAAAAACAGTGCACTAAAGCAAAGCAATCTTTCAGCTCGCAAATTCAGTTACCATTCTTCAGTGAAAGAGCCAGAAGGATCAGCAATGCCAATAAATTGTAACAGACAAGCCATAAAAGTCCTTTATGCATTTAACAGCCAATACACTGCACGTATTAAAAGTAGGTGATTTTATCGGTACTAAATCCAAGCACCAAAATACAAACTTAATATTAACTATAACAAATGAAGGTGTTTCTGTGGAGGCAGTCAGGACATCACAATGACTATACAATCATTACTGAAGAGTAGCCAGCTAAAGAGTAATATTTTTCAGTTACACATTAAGTAACTGAACGCCTCCAAAAGTGTTGTAATAGACTTTGTACCTGTAGCATGACTGAATAAGGAGAGAAGTGGAGAAACTCCAGTCCTGTAAACTTTTTAAGCATTAGAATTGTCCCAAACATTTTTATGGCAATATTCATACAAGTAATATTGTAGAATATTAATATTTGCAAGGTAAAGAATAAAAGCATTTTTGCTCTGGCAGCAGTTAACTAGTTTGAAATGGGATGACTGTATGAAGTCAACCAGAAAAAGTATTTATACACAATACTTAAGAATCTTGACACTTAAGAATAACAAAACCAAGTACTTTGATTGTCAGGGCTGAAGACGGGCCCTCCCCAGACACAGGAACACAAAGCCAAAGTACTCTTTTTAGTTAGGATTACAGGAGCATTGAAAAGAATTAAGTCTTTTTTAAAAGGATACAAAATATTTTTGATGTAACTGAAATTTAAAACATTTATTAATAAACAGTAATAATAAATACACTCACTTACCTCAGTCCAAACTACCTATCTTCACTTGCTGGCCATTTCTTTTGAACTAAAAAATCCATCTTCCTCTAAGAATACGTCTTCAGTCATGTTTACACCTTCACTCCCATTATATTTTTATTAGTCATTTTTATTTCAGTGTCTCTGTGAACAAACCAAGAACAGAGACTCATTGTGGTGCACAGACATAGGCCAACATGAAGGACTGCCCTTATGGGCTTCTGTACAAAATAAGAAATGAGCCATGCATGTCAATAGCACAAATGCCTTTATGCACCAATATAGAGACAATCATAAGAGGGACCTATTTTACAAAGCTATCAGGAGGGAACATGCCAAGTTAATATCTCAGAACATATGTGAGCTGATGTAGTTTCAAAATAGCTGTAATATTTTCCACTGTATTTGTCAAAAAATGTTCTTATGATTGTACCTAGGGCTTGAATATAAATAAGTAGATCAGCTTTCACACACTGCCAGATAACTGCAAGATCAGTTCAGCTCTTACCCTAAAAGCAGCAAAGGCTGTTCCAATATCAATAATATTTTCGTGTTTTAATAATCATTACATTTGCTCATACATGCTTTGATTTTACCTTTCATGAATCTGGTACAATAAGCTCTACATTTATAAGAAAATGAATAGCCGAGGGAAAAGGTTATTTCCTTTGGCTCAGGCCTCACTCTTGCTGGGCTGGGCAGTACTATTCTTGACCCAGTTTTATAGGTTTCACAGTTGGCTGACCCATTCATTGTCAACTGATACGGATGTTAGACTGAAATTGTCCTAGCAACCAAGAAAGCACACAAAGATCTAAAGGAACTCCAGCATTTAAACATTTAATTTGAGATCTCCCATTCAGTGCAAGTTAAGCAAGTGCAGCTGAGAACATTAGCTAGCCTGGAGTAGGTAACAAGCTGCTTTGTAAAAAGGTCAGTAGCTCAGCTGGCTAAAGCAGGGTTCACAGCATGTTATAAATGCTAATTAATAAGCAGTCTAAAGACCATATGTCCAACCCAGAGATCGTGTATTTTCTCCTCAAAACCGAAGGAAAAAGAACGGATGGGGCTATCTTGAAATATGTGCACGTGGAGACAAGGGTCCTCTCCTTCCAGCAGCAAATGGCAGGGTTTGTGCACATTCAGAAAGTTTGACAGTGTCCAAGAACAGCCATGGCAACCTTGATGCCTCCTAAGAATCCACATTTTCAATGTGCTGTTAATTACTTGTCCTTCCCCTCCTTGTGTTTTAACTTGAAGTAACAAGAGGAGCCAATGATGTCACACTTCGGAAAGTGCATCAAGTCCAGGTTCAAGGGGAAGCACTGCTATAAATCATTTTAGCTTTAAAAGGAAACATGTAGTAATGTGGTAAGTAAAGTTCAGCAAGAGTATAATGTCCACTCCCCG
>VFFE01006966.1:265231-421372 GCA_008921705.1 Burhinus oedicnemus | reverse complement strand
TTAGTTCCCCTCCTCCTGCCTGGTGGCAAGAGGGGAGGGGATCCTTTACTTCTTGTGGGCCCTCTGTCTGCTGCCTTGGCCTCAGGGTGTGGCTCCACCAATCTATCTCCCTCTCACACTCTCTGACACTCCTGAGCCTGTCCACTTCCTCCCTCAGCTCTGCCACCAGGCTGAGCAGGTCATTCACCTGGTCACACCGCACACAGGTGTTGTCCCTGCTGTCCTCCAGTGCCAGTGACAGGCTCAGGCACTCCCTGCAGCCAGAGACCTGCACGGCTGCATGGTTGTCTGGAAGCTCCGTCTGGGTCACTACATTCCTTCTCACAAGGGATTTTGGACAAGTGGTAACCGTGGCTAGGTCCTCTTCTGGAAGGGCAATGACCACAAGTTGAGCTGAGTTTGCCTCTCGAGCCAGGAGGGGGACCAGTTACCACCAGTTGAACTTACTTCGCTGAGTGCTGACTGAGTTCCCCGGTTGCCGTGCTCTGGCAGGGCCCGTTTAGAACTGCCACGGGTGGTGCTGGCTCCACCCCTGCCATGTCAGCACATCCAAAAGGAGTCCTGTGCAACCCACAACTATTACAGTACCACATACCCTCACTTCTTAAGAAGGAACACAGTCCTTATTTTAACATGATAGTAACAGTGAAACAATATTTTTCTGCCCTATTAGTACTCAATAGTTACTCAATCTGTGGCCTTGGGCAGAGCACTCCTTACTGAACTATAAGCTGTTTCAGGACTTACATAGCACAGTCTGTAATTAGTGCAGGTGACCAGCCTCATACAGTGTCAAATAGACCAATTATTGGTCTGTATCTTGCACAAGCAAATGAAAAGTAAACTATTAGGGATAGATTGTTTGCAAAGATGGGCATCTTTTCAGAACAAAAAGGTGGGAAATGTGACTATGAAACAATTCATGTTTATTTAAGGTTCTTTTTCCTTCCTCATACTTTCAACCATTTTGGGGGGAAAATAAGAATGCCAGTATTCCATTTTCTAGGATAACAGGTTTTGGTACTTTCGCTAGAGAGCCATTTCAAACTGCAGGTGCTATTAAACGGATCTACACATTTTCTGCATTCGTGCTGTTCCTCACATTCTGTAGCTTTTTCAGATTGGAGTAGATCAGCAGCATTCAGGTCCGTATGTATTCTTCTCCCAAGCATGTAAGAAGTCCATAGAACAAGTAGAAAAAGACCACAAATAGTTAATACAAATATCCAGTGCCTCCACTCGCATGAGAGGTGTCATATGGTAATTTTCTGTGCAAGATGTTTCTCCCTTTTTGAAAAGCACCTGTTATACAGACAGATTGTGTTCTATTGTCATAAAGAAATTCTTTTGGGTTTCCAGTCCTGCTGAAAATAATAGATAGAGAAGAAACTCTAAGAGTAGGTGTGAATTGTGACATTAGTGAATAGCCAGAAGTACAGCAGTTACAAACAATGCAGGATGAATTAGGCCTCTGATATCAATGGTAATATTATCCCATGCTGAATGTGGTTAGAGGAACAGCTTGGAATTAGAGTCAGCAAATTCTTAATGTCTCATTGTGAGATTTAGAAGTAACACCATTTTTAAGAGCAATTTTAATCCGAGTATTCAATAATTCCTAATTAAAAACAACTGCAGATCTACCCAGGCTTTGGAGGAAGAGTGCATGTGGGTTGCCAAACACGTATGAGTACACAAGTTTAAAGAAGCTTAAAGTGAACAGCTTGGCAATAACCATATCAAACAACAAAGTTAGGACTAGCACAAAAAGAGGAGAGAATCATATAAGAATGCCTCAGCCAAACAGCACCAGCACCACCACAGCTTACAGGTCAGACAGGAACAGCTTTATGCTAGTTATTAGTGAAAACTGTGGTGTTGTTTCTTTAATTCTTACGGATATAGCAGGCTGCTGGATCTTGGATTTCTTTGCCTACTTTTCTCTAAAGCAACAGCTGACTCATGGATCTCCCCACTGGCCTTCAGGGATTTGATGATACAGGGACCAGATGGCATAACTATGAAAGAACAAAAAATACACTCATGATACAAGTCTAAGACAGTCATATTTCTAAAATTCAGCACTGTTCAAAAATTACTAGAAAATGGCTGCTCTGACCAGGCTTTTAAAACACAGCTAGTATATTATATTAAAAAAAGTGTATTCTGTCATCTTCAACTGTAGAAGTTTTTATGCAGAAGTCACAGATTAAGATAGAAGCAAATATGGTAGTGGCTGTTTATCGCTATATAAGATGCATCTGTCACTGTTTCATCAATGGTAGTTAAAAGCATTAAATTCTGTATCTTGTAGATATTTTGTTAAATAAAAATTTATTCTTTTATCAACAGTCTGGACTTCTCCCATTACTGCATCCTTTATGAGCTGAGACCCTTGCTTATTGTGTGCACTCCACATGAAATTCAACTTGAAAAAGGGTTGTGGCAGCAGAATAGGAAATGATGAAAATACCCCAGAGAATTTATATGATATTGCTTAGTGAATGCACATTTTTTTAAATAGCTAAAAAACCCTGTTCAGAACTATGTAAGAATGGAATTTTCAGTTGGAATGGCCATGGGAAAGTGAACTATCACAATAAAATAAAGGTTTACTAGAAATGCTCAGATTTTAGACTGCTAATTAGGTTCCAATTTCTTCCATCAGTGACAGCATTCAAATCACAGTACACAAAATAAAGGGTTGATAAGAAACAAAAACTGATCTTCCATCTTCTGTAGAATTCATTTTCAAGTAAAGGATTTGAAGAAAAAAATGAAAGTAATCTAATCCAGTTAAAGAATAAGGTTTTAATCACGCAAATGGCATTACTTAATTTATTTTTTTAAATTATATCCCTCTGTTCCATAATAAGAGTTCAGAGGAGGTTACACTTTTCCATTACTAAATCCAATTCATCATAGACTCATGCAAGGGAATATTTTTCCCCAGTAAATGACAAGTGTTTTCAGTCTGCAAAGGTGCTGCAAGTATTCTACGAAGTCCTGAGAGTTTCACTAATAATTTAGCTCCTTGTGCATCAAAAAAACAATAAATGGTATTACTATTGAAATCCAGAATCCCATCATTAAAATGTTTTCCCTTTCATGCCTACAGGAAGACACCTTATATAATATTTTGGACTGAAGTATAGGAATTGTTGTTAGTTTTAGCTAACCATGGCTATAAAAACCACAAGAACTGTTGCTAGCATTTCCATGCTGAATAATACATTGAAGTTTTTTGCTTAAAGTAAGCTTTGCATGTGAAAGATTAAATTGTCATCTCTCTAAATTCCCATGTATCTCAGTAAAACATGGATATAGTAATACTGTGCAAACTATGGACACAACTTTAATTTCCTTAATATCCAAGAAATAAGGACATATAATTAATAAGCATAATCTTAGTTATGAAAGTCATGAACCATGAAATTTGGTTGCTTATGGTAAGGACAAAGAGACATAGTTCATGACTACTGGACAGAGATAAAAATTTCAGACAAGGTACGTATGAGTGGAAAAGTGTTCAATTACTTATTTCTTCAATGTATTAGCAGCCTACATAACAAACGTTACTAGATAGATGACAAGTTACATATTAGATACTTGTACACGCTCACACAACCCCTTATTATCTTCTCACTATGAATATAGCCATGTCTTGTAACAAGTCAATTGTAAAGCTGGCTTCATATCAGCATCAGCGTTCTGATATTATAAACATGAATATATTTTATTGATGTAAATGCATGAGTTTCCTTAACAATTTATCCCCCTATTACGGCACTTTTGATAACTGACTTTTTTATAATACACTGTACTAATACGGTATATCTCTGGTAAGCGATATACAGTATACATTATTAGGAGCAGCAAATGAAACCAGGAAAAGCAGGTTCAAGAGCAAAAAAGGTTTATTTCTTTTTTTATTCAACTTCGCATATAGAAGCTGTGGAGTTCCTTACCACAGGATTTTGTGGAAGATACAAGGTCACCTGGATTCAACATTACTTGTTGAATTTGAGAGAGAAAGAAAGAGACATCTCCTCAGATTATAGAAGTCCCCGAATCTATAATTGTTGGAGTTTGGAGTTATCTACTATGGATCATCACTACATACTACAGAGGGAGATGAGATTTTTTCTATCAGATAAAACTCTTAAAATACATTCAGCCTTCTAGCAAAATATTTATTAGCTTTTCCTGGTCTTTTATCATCTTCAGATGGTCCTTAAAACTTCTTGCTTTCCAGAATATAGTCATCTGCTCAGACACATTTGTCAAGGTCTGGAGATAATACTACAAGCAACTTTCCCTGTTGGAACCGATTCTTCTTGTTCTGGAGTTCTTCTTTCGCTCGTATTTCTTCTGGATCTTCTTTGAATATCTCTCATTCAGGATTTCCATGTCTTCAGGATCAGGTTAGCACTCTGACTGCATCCAAGAGAGTGGGTGTTGGTGTACCATTCCCCCATATGATTCTGCTGGCAGTGAGGAATTTGGAGTGCTGCACCAGGGACTCTGTATTAAGCCATTACTTAAAACACAGTAGATCACATTAGTGATTGTGTTGTTGCAGGTGAGATATTCAGATCACCAAGAAAAAGTTACCAGTACTCCATTAGCTAGCATAGTATTTCATGTTATGGCCATAAGCTTTCCCCTGTGTTGACCACCCTTGGTGTTGGCAGGGGTGACTCCAACACCTCCTTCTCCTTATAGAGGGGCTTCCTCTTGCCTTCAGCTTGAAGTGCCTGAACTTAGTGTCTCTAGAGCTATTCATAGTTGCAGCTGGTTTTCCCCATTAAGAACAGGAATCAGCCTATCCCTTACCAAACTATATCCCACCCTTAACCCTAAAATAGAAGAATATGAGATACAGAAAGAAACCTGGGCTAAGCCATGCGGTTTCAGGAGATAACAAATGAAAACAAGAGGCAGATATGAGAGTCAGAGGGTCACAAACTGAAAAACAGGGAACTGGAGGGGGACAAAGTACAGCTGCTTAGTACCTGCTACCAAGTATGGTATCACATTGTACAGCAAACCAATGCAGAGCAAAAGCCCTAGGCATGAATAGCCACCGAAAAGCCAAGAAAGACAATGACTGGAAGAAGGTTGCTGCTGCTGTCCCTGTTAAAACAAGTAATTTGGCTTGCAGGATGCTTCTGGGAATAAGCTGAATAAACTGGTTTAATGGGCCACATGTAGCCCATTAGCCACAATTTGAATTATTCTGACACAAAGCATTTCCTCCCACATATATTAGCACTCCGGAAAAAGCAGCAAGAAGAATGCACGCTATAAAAATTGAAGGCGAGACCAAACGTTAAACATGTATTATTAATTTCTATGGATTAAAGTATTCATTAGAAAAAGTAAGTGATTTTTTCAAGAAGAAAGTACAGTTGTTATACTTCTCTAGAATGAAGATCCTAATTAAAGGTTAAGAAAATAACTTTCAGCTGGTTTGATCAATACGTCTTTTCTCATAGGCATAAAAATGATAGATCCTCCCAACACCACTGCATATGACAGTCGATAACAGCCAAGTTAGGAACAGACCAGTCAAATGTCTGATTTTTTTCACATCAAAGTATTGGGGCATTTTAATGCTTGAGATACAAGAACCATACCTAAAAAAGCCTTAAACTGATTCCTCAACAAAAACAAAAAAAAACCAAGCAGATATCTGAAGTCCAAAAATCAACTTCTATTTCTGCTTTCAGCCAATGGGAAAATTCCCATCAGTTTAAAGGGAAGAAGAATTCAGCTGCTGGGAAAAAACATTCATTTAAAAATCCTTGGTTCCTGTTGTACATGGCAATTTTAATTGCAGAACTAGCTCAGGTAAACATAGCTAAGTAAGTCTTCTGTTACATGCTTTCCAGCTAAAAACTCTTTATGTTTTTACAGTGATTAAAATTCTTGTGGCTCAGGGTAGTTGATATCACACATCCAAACTCTTTCACCTTATTTCCCTAATTTCCTCATTCAAATTTTCATTTTTTTCACTAGCTGGCTTAAAGTTACATTTTATTGGAGCACATACTTCTGTGAATATTTAACACAAAACACATGTTCACTTTTTAGGCCCCTGAGAACTCTGAAATCAACTAGCAATTTTAACTGCAGCCCATTCACTTCACTATGAAGTCTTCATGTCAAAGGATTCATATAAAAATGTAAGATTTTTGTGAACGGATATTTTCCTCAACGTATAGTGTTAGGGCAGCTTGTGTTGTAACATCTCACACTCCAGAACAGTTTTTGTTTTCCCTTTCATATACTCAGTATGTATATTGCCTAGAAATTCACGCATCAACAGGCCTGACATCAGAAACTGAAAGAAATTCTTGAATTTCTTTCACAACTGATTAATGGCACAACACAAAAACTGTGTTATTCTCTTGAACTGAAATACCACATTATTCCCAGCTCTACAAGAGAAACTGGCATTTGAAAAAAAGAAATAACCAGAACCTTTAAAGGAATAAATTTTCAGTGATTTGAGGAACGCTTGGTCCATATAAATGTCTTAGAAGTAAATGCTTTCAAAGGCACTGTTCAAGTAGTAGGCAAAAGGGTTTTCATTTATAAAATGGTTCCTATTTATGGGAAGGAAGGGAGTGCCCACTCTGGCTAACACGCTGGGGGCTGTCGTTATGCTGCCATCAAAACTTACTCTCAACTCAGTTTAAATGAAAAGGGAATAAGTCATAAAAAAATAAATAACATGTAAAAGGATGAGACATTTTGCAAAACAGTTAACTGCACTAGCTTTTGGAATCATAAACAATAGGGCTTTTTAACAGAAGCAAAACTCACAGCTATAGTGACTATAGCTCAGGCAATTTATGAATTAGTCAAATGTATCCTTTTGTAACCCAAGAAGTATGTATGTATGGTTTTTTTGTTTGTTTGTTTTTAAAAAGCGCATTGCTGAGAGGATCATGGGAAATCCCACACATCTATCCACTTTCTAAGCTGAATATAAAAACTACCAGAAGACATAAAATGTTACATAAAGTTTCTAAAAAATTGTTCCAGCATGTTTTTGGCAAGATTTTAGGCTTTGTCTAGCAAGTTCTTGCATCTAGAATTCCTTCTGTAGTTAACAGGAACCAAGGACTTCCAGGAGTGAGCACAGGACTATTTGGCAATGGTATTTCCTGCTTCTGCACAAGGAAACCCATCTGCTTATCAGCAAGCATAAACTGATTAAAGAAAGCTATATGGTAATGACAGAGGCATTAATGATTGATAGCATTGCCAGGTGCTCCTCCATCTATATAACTCCTGAGAAAGGTAGTATTAAGGCACGGATAGCAATATATGCCATAGCTTTTTCAAACATGATATACCAGTGAACAATTATTTTTCCTTCTAGTTTTGCTTCTAGATTGCTACAGCATTCTCTCATTGAATACATCCACTTTTCAAAGCTTCCAGTTTCTTTCTCTCACCTAATTCCCCTTCGTCATGTGACTTTATTAGAACTGTAGCTTCTCCCTTAAATATTTCAACACTTTTGGTGCTTTTACAGAGCACGTTGGAACAAAACATTAGCATTCTGGGAGACTGATACTGGGAATGGATGGAGCAATTACAACAAAGTAAAATTTACTGAACACAATTCTTAAGAAGCAACTTTTGCAAGAACATTTTAAACCTTTTCTGATATCTAAACAGCACTCAGTATTATCTTTGGAAAGAGTATGATGTGCCTTCAGGGTTTTACTTGGCAAATTAGGAACTGAATTCTAAGCAGAGATTTTGGTACTTAGCAAGGTAAGTACCTCGAATGAATCAGTGTGAATAGATAGATAAAGAAAGAGAATCCTCATTTAATACTTTTTTTTATTCAGGGGAAAGGTAGTCAGTTGAAGCAGCAACAACTACAAGGCCACTCTTCAACAAGTTAAACATCGGTTTCGGGTCTTGCAGTGAAACAGGAAAAAAACATCACTGACACTTGTTGGCACAAAAAAGGTAAAAAACAACTGTACCGATGAGCTTGAAATATCCTTCTTTACATAGAAGCCATAGATCTGCTCTAAGCAGTAGTAAATCCATTAACTGTAACAGTATATTCAATTAAAGTTGCATTTGTCATAGATCTGAATGTAGCATTATAAGCCCATATTAACAGCAGAAAGATTGCTTATTCCGACTCTATGGTATGGCAGGGACAAGTGCAAGAAGGTAACCTCAGCCTCTGTAAAAGGGAACTTTGTTGACTCCTAAAAGTCAGAGCCAAATTATAAACCAATTTGTTTTATGCATGCCAGTGCCAGATGAATGCCATTCATTGGCACAAATGTCTGCTTTGAAGTGTAATAAAGCCCCTTCTCATTTCCAGGAAATGTGTAATTTTAAGATCACATGACAGAAACTGGGAGCACTCATAATAAAATAGTCAACCAACCAGAAGATGATGCATGGTGCAATCATGAGCTAGGTCCCCAACATAATGAAGTACATCGTTTTCCTGGCCCACACTGTACAGATTCCAAGTCTGCAATGAGAACGATAGCGAGTTTTAGCCCTACATTACTTCCATGACGCACAATCAACTCAGAAAGTTCATGATTTTGTACCAGATCATAGCCTTCTGCAGCATTCCAGTGTAGATTAGCAAGTGTATTGGGAGCACAGGAGTTACCCATTTATATGCAAGACTGAAACTTGCCATCCCCCCAGGCTCTACAACCACTTCTGTATAGGAGTCTTCCGACTTATCAGTTTATCTTCAGCCATTTTTGACATAGACGTTACCTCCACATACAATATTTTTATGATAAGATCAAAAACCTGCTTTTACAGGTCAGATCACTGACCTGGTTTTAGAAATGTTCTTTGGGCAAACATTCTCCTTAATTATACTGGAACAACCATATCAACTTTAGCAAAGTTGCACAAATGTAAACAAGAGCAAAAGTTGGACACGATTTCAAATCAACAGCTAGCTAGTCGTAGATGAAAGACTCTGGATAGACTTTGATGAACTTAGTTCCCTTGGTAATTCATTGAAATGTTGAAAACTAAAACATAACCTAATCTCTGGAAAATATATCAAAGAGGTATTCAACAAGCATAATTACATGAAAGAGTCAAATAACATGAGTTAGTAAAAGTCTATCCAGAGGCAAAAAGTAAAGAAACAATTGATGAGACTAAATCAAACAAATGGACAGATTCCATCTTAGAAAACAAAACCACCAATTGAAGGCTTGAAACTAACACTTCAAAGACACTAATAATCCATGGCAGTGTAATATAAATCACAGAAGAGAATAACATATTCTCAAATTCCAGTTTTAAAAAGTTAATTATGCATATTCATACAGGATAAAAATACGCTATTAAGAAATACTCATTTAGGAAACAGAACAGGAGTTTCTAATTGCTGTATAAAGAAGCTTACTGTGAAGTGAAGAAGCCGTTGTTTGGTTTGATAAAAATATTCAGTCCTGCTTTTTATGTCCATGATTCTAGGTTTTCATGTTTTGTTTTTAATAATATTTATCCCCTCTGAAAGTTCCTTGCCTACAAGAAAGCTTCTTCTACTTAGCTGCATTGGCTTTTATGGTCATCTGTTTCTGTAGACTTGATCAGAATAAATTTCAATTTCAGCCTCATAGCCTTGTAAATATTTGCTCACTTGGAGTGGATTTCCTAGGGGCTCTGTACAACTGAAAAACAACATACAGATTTGCTTTACACCATTGCAAAAAAATCAGACTCTGAAAGGGAGCGGGTTTAACATTGTCAAATAGGTGACATCTAATCATCTTCTAAACCCAGTTTCTACACACCACTTTCTCCCCTCACAGGTTCATTTATTCTTTATCATTCTTGTCACTTTCCCAGGCTAACTTCATGAGAAATCTCTAACTATGCAATCTACTAACAAACCACTTTAGAGAATTATCTATCTTTTCCTTTGGACTCAGAATGGTTAGCTCATCACATGGATAAATATAATCACCAGTGATAATGTTTTGGTCTTTTCATGGGTATCAGTTTCCAGTTTTGTCTGTGCCACTATGGAAGTTTGCGGTATCAGCTGGAAACTTTTTTTTTTTTTTGAAGGGGGATGTTATAAACAAAATGAAAATATAGTATCTGATAGGTGACATCCATCTCTCTCCTACTAAAATCAGATGTGTCAAAACCAGATCTGGATGTTTTGAATCCAATATTTTAAAAATATTCACCTAAAGAGTTCTCTAAACAGAGAACATAGATTTTTAATAAGCTTTTTAAAACTGCAGGAGTTTTGAAGAACTGGAGGGAAGCTGGAGTGTTTTAAAAGGATAATTCAGATATAATTCAGTTAACAATAAGCTTGTAAGCAAGGCACTGATTATGGACAAAAGCAGCAAAAATTACTTATATGGAACTCAATAGCAAACCACAAAAGAGTAATCTAACTTATGGGTATTAATATTAATTTATGTAAATCAAACCTTGACAAACAAAGCTGACATAATTCTGAGATGAAATTGCAAGTTCAGGTGATGTGTTTCAAATGGAACCTGCCATGTAGTCCTCAAATATGTGTCACCACTGCTAGTAACAGGCTATAAGCTTTGTCTAAGTTTGCAAGAGCCTCTGGACTGAGGCTCTTCAGGCTCGTGCTGTCTGAAATTTTCTTGGGCTACCTATTGCTTTGTGTTACTTGGTTTAGCTGTGACAGCTATTTGCCTAATCAGCCAGGTTTATCTGATTAATTATTTTTACTTTTGTTTAATTTTGTATGGTACAAACACAGTTTTATATAGATAGCAGTAGCAAACAGTTATTCTACGTAGCATGAGATATTTTATGACTAAATCAAATATCCAGTGTAGAGAAATACAGGTCTGGTACAGTAACAGAGGCCTTGAGAAGGGGAGACAAGGGTGCAATGTGGAGGAGTACAGGCAAGATGAGAGATGGGGCACAGGCTTGACATTGGAGAGCCCATGGCTGTAAATGACTCAGTAGTTGTCAGTTAAAAAATGCAAATCTGGAACTGGACAAAATTGGTTTTACAGATAACAAAGAGAACAAAGAAATAATATCTTACATATAAAGGGCACGATATATCATAAATTCAGTTGTAACATGAAGCTGCAGACCAGTGAAGAAAGAGAAAGTTGTGAATGCATTTTATTAAACATATAAAAATGACCCCAGTACATCACACCGACAGAAAGAAGAAACCACAAACAGGAAGACCATTTTCATTCTGACAAAGGACTTCAGATGCTGGCAAATGTCTGTAACACTCCCACGGTGAAACTGTTGACTGTAGGACCCAGAGAGGCAGTGGAAGGGAGAACATGAGACTGGGAAAGGAGATAGAAACCAAGAAGCGTGTGTATATCAATTTTTACTGCATTATTATTCCTTCTTTTCCTGTAACAATTAGATCTGCTCTCATAATGATTTGACTCTTAAGATTTCAATTATACTAACAATAAATTCTTGGCTTTACTAATGTACAAGGTGTGCTTCCCCTTTGCCCATAAACAAGATTTTGAGCATAACAAAATGAATGATATGAAATCATTGCAGGTAAAATTTTCAAATTATACAAAATCTGAGGAAATAGCAGGTAGGGAACCTACTAGGTCATCAACATGGAGTATGCTGGCAAATAATGGCATAAAAACACCCAGTTGGTTTCCATCCATACTTCCAGAATTATGTTAGCAAGTTGAAGAGCCACTACAATAGCTATAGACTGAGAGAGTTCATAATAGTTGACACTAAGAATTCTAGATAGTCTTCTAATATAGCCAGAACCTACAGATTGCATTGCCCAAGATTTACATAATTTTCTTTTCCCTTTTGCATTTGCTATGAAAATAATGTTTTCAGGCTTCCCTAGTGAGTACTCACAAGCACAGAAGGATAAAAGTAAAATGCTAACTAGCTTTAGTGGTTTAGGGCCATATTCAACAGGATATGTAAATACCTGCATGTTGAATCTTGTTGAACCAGAACTCACCAAAATTTTAAAGTAAGAAGTCCCATGTTAAAACACTGATGTAGAAGAGGTGATCTATTAGTGTGTAGTTTGCTATTTCTAACAGTATGTGTAACCATAGAAACACAGAATTATTCAGTCTGAAAAGGACCTCTGGAGGTAATCTGGTCCAATCCTCCATTCAAAACAGAGCCAATTTCAGAATTGGATCCACCTTTGAAGATATGTCAGGTTGCTCAGGCCTTTGTCCAGTTGAATTTTTAATATCTCCAAGGATGGAGATTTCACAGCCTCTCCAGGGAGCCTTTTCCAGTGTTTGACTACTCTCACAGTGAAAAAATTCTTTCCTAACATCTAATACAAATTTCCTGAGTTACAACTTTTATCTGTTGTCCCATGTCCTATCACTATGCACCTACTAGAAGCATGTAGCTCCAGGGAAACCGTAGCCACTTAGCTGATGTTGAAGAGAGTAGTAAGATCCTCCCTCAGTCTTTTCCAAACTAAACAAACCCATTCTCTCCACCTTTGCTTATGTGTCGTGTGCTCCAGCCCTTAATCGCCTTGATGGCCCTCTGCTGAGCTTGCTGCACTGTCTAGTTCTGAACATATAATCGGTCAGCTAGCTAGTTCTCAGTGTATAATAAACTGCCCAAAGGCATGGATTTCTCAAATATCATATGTCCTAGAAGAACAGTGGAAAAAATATGTCATGACTCAGCAAATTTATCCACCAGTCAAGGCACTGCATATAAGACTGAGGCTTTGTGAACTTGTCACAGAAAATTTCCCCCCTGTAAAACACCTTCCAGTGTAGCACAAAGAGTCTGAAGGATAGGAAGAGACATTTTAAAAAAGCAGTGGGACTCAGATAAGAGTGGAAAAGGGATGAAGATTTAAGGATGCCAGTAATAGGGTTTTACTGTATTATCAGCCAAAACTAAAGAGCAGAATTCAATTATCAGAGAGAAATTGATTTGGAGGGTTTGTCTTCCAGATCTGGAAGAATCTGTAGAGACAATGATAAATTTCCAAAGAATGGTCAAGGGCATTGAAGAAACATATTTATTAGATCATTGGGTGCTTTTATACTTAAAAGGAAGAAGATTTGTCCAGGAAATCTTCTGCCATGTGAAGACTGGGTATGTTTGGTTTACAGTTTAGCTTTTCAGAGAAGATTAAAATATCCCTAAAAGGTGGGAGCTGATGAAACTAGAGGGGCTGAGGGAAGCAGCTCTGTCTCAGGAAGCAGACAAATGCTGGGAACAGCACCCACAGCAACACAGAGAGGAACCTTTGCCACATACAACATTGGGACTTCACCAGAATCCAGACAAGTCCCAAAAACATGGCAGCTTGAAGAGGTCAGAAAGGAAGCTTTGATTAGAGTTGCAGAGCACTCTGTTTCACTTCATGTTATACTGGTTTAGCAGTGACTTTGGAAAATGATACAAGGCATTATTCTGATCTCTTTCCTAGTGTCATACTCTTCCCCCCTACCTGGAAAAATCAAACCTGTGGGATTATGGATTAGCAGATGAAGGAGGAGAGAGGGCATTCTGCCCAGTTTTTAACTGAACACAGCAGCAGTCAAAATGGAGTGTAAGAGCCATACCATGTCATGTTCTCAGTCAGTAGTGCTTATTCTGTCAAGGAGGACAAAGTACGGCTGGAAAATCAAATGGAAATAGATGTGTCACTACAGCAAGTGCTCCCCTTGTTGCCTGACAGGGAGGAATGCTTCCCACCACACGCTCTGGCCTGTGCTCTGCTGGAGCTGGCACAGCTACTATTACATTCAGTTTATAGCTAATATTGGCACTTAATAATCTATCAGAAAACAAGAAAGTACTCTCTGTCTCAGGGTCTCTGCTAAGCTTTCAAAGATTCTTGTCTTACAATACTTATTTTACCTTAAATTCCCAATTCAGCCTCACTTAAAAAATACTAATACAGGATTTCAAACACTAGGGAGAAGGTGGGAAGAAACAGTCCCAGGGAGAACAGGAAGGCCCCTTTGGGTGGTAACCTGCATTTAGATTGGCTCAGATTGCTTGTGAACCCTCACCCTCACTCTTACTAACCATTTTATTTTCCAGAAGAAGGAGTTCTTTATTTTACTGTTTCCTGTGACAAGTTTCAGTGACTTTTTAGCCTCTACCATACAAGCAGATATATTTGACAGTAACGCATAAACAAAAATGTTTTCTAGGCATAGCAGCAAACTACTGTGCAAAAATCCCCTTCAAATCTTTGTGTCATAAGTTACATTTGGTTCTGTAGTATAATACGGTATCAAAGAGTTCATGAAAAGTATTTGGTTACCAAGAAAAAATAATTTCTGTCTATTAATGCTTCAGGAAGCAATTTTCCGGACTAAACAACACAAAACAGTGTCAGAGAAAAAATCTGTTTTCCCCTCTTTTGAAATATAGATTACCAAATATATTAAGAATAGGTATCAAAGTAATTAATTCTGCTTGTCTGCAGAAGCAGGCAACCACACTGTATAATCCCTTTCAGAATTATCAAACTATAATCTGAAAACAAGATAATGCAAAAGAAACCCGGGCAAACCTAACTGGTTGTATAGGAAGGCTGTTTCAGAACCTAGAAGCCCTTTCCAAATTTCTTGCATTCTTTTGTTCATAACTAGTCCAGATGTTTTTCTTGTGCCAAATTGTTCTCCAGGTTAAAGAGTTGAAACAACATATCTTTATTTATTTTCAAAGTAGCTTGCTGGCCTCCCTAGCTATAAAGGGACATGCAAGGGACAGATCCAGAACTTCATCTGAAATTAAGGCAACTGCCTCTTCTCTGTCACCACAACATGAAAAAAAGCACACCAGTCCTCCCAAATCAACCTGAACTCTCCTCTGCAAGAGAAAAACAGAATAAGAGTAAGCAAACAATAGATTTCGTCATTAGCAAAACGCACTGGTGTTTTCACTCCAGAAAGATAGAACAAAGGTTTAATGCTACATCTACACAAAATTCATTTGCACAAAAAACCAGATTTCCAAGATGATTGATTTGAAAACCATGAACTTTGGGGTCTTGTTTGTGGGCTCAAGTTTAAAGTTCTTGATCAACCTCCAAATTTCAGCTCATCACCATTGTTTTAATAGACATTACTCTCAAAAACAACGTCTGTAAGAAAAACAGCATTTCTAGGAATGATTTTACAAAATTTTCAGATGAGATTAAGGAAAAAAATTAGTTTTTTCAATTGCACAGGCTTAAATTATGGCACACTGATGGATCATCAGAGCATAAAGAAAATCATGCTGATGTTTTCAAGGTTAAACTCAGTGCTTGGGGAATATAACTGACTCCAGGATTTTTTTGCTTCTTTAAATCTCAGTTCAGTCTTGATCTCCTCCAAGGCAGTGAAGTTCCATGACTTTCAGTGAGGTTAGATGCTCTCAGTTCAACTTTGAGTCTGTCATCTATGGTATGAAATATTCCTTCTTATTTTTATCATCCTAGTTGGAATGAAAGAAGCATTTTCAGCTATCTTATCAGCTAGCATTGCAAGACTCTGTTCTCACTCCCATCTTAGGATGTATTATTAATGACAGAAAAGCACAGCAGGCAACAGAATTTTACACAATTGATGGTGCTCAGTACCATGCCAAGATGTTATTAATGTAGCTTTTTGTGAAAACAAAAACATATTTAAAATACAGCTCATGAGGCCATGGCTTAATATTTCAGGATGGTAATCTTCTGTTATGGACATTTTGATTCAGAACAAAAAAGCAAGATGGCTCTAGTTCAGCCTTGCCTATGTCTGTGTCTCTACAGCCTTCTTTATCTCCCCAAATCACTGGGCATTGTCAGTATATCCTTGGTGCTTTTTTTCCCCAACCTCAAATCCTGCAGGAAACCTGGAAACAGAATCACTTAGTTTTGTTTTGAAGTTCAGTAAGAGTCCTACATCACAGTCCCTCAAAAATAGTTATTAAATCAGAATAGAAACAGAATCTAATTAGGTTCCCATTCAAGACTTTGTTTAACTGCTAATCATTGTCCAAAAAAACCCAATAATGAACTTCATTGTTTTAGCTGATTTTCATTATCGGAGTTAGTTTGCTTGCTGTTCACATCACTGTTGAGACATAAAAATTATCAGCAAGAGAAAAAGAAGAAAGGAGTTGATCCACCCAGCCTACAACGCTAGCGGTCCCTCATTGAGACTGTAGATATAAGGCTACTGAAGTTCTGACCAAGCAAAGGCATTTTGAAGAGAACATGATACTTCAGCTGGAGGTAAGATTATGCAAAGTATCAGTTTGTGTCTAACAGCAATCAGGTATCAGTGTTGCCTTTCTGCTTGCAAAATGCCCGTCACTGGAGCTGTGACTTCGCTAAAGGAATTTTCTCTCAGCAGTTTCCTGAAATCCAGAGAAAGATGAACTTCATTTCCACCAGTGAACTGTAACGGGAGAGCTCTGATGATACATTACACATAAGAAATGAGTCATGCTGTGGTTTCCTGCTTCAGTTTATTGAGTGCAGAGTTGCTTGGCCTTTTTCTCCGGCTATGATCCTTCTGCTCAGAAGCCCTTGAAGATATCTCTTTCCTTTCCCAGTCTCTATAGTTACAGTCAGGATCAAGGATACAAGTTTGTTATGCAGGCTCCTACTCTCGGCTCAGAGGCAAAAACCTACACCCACATCTTGTAAAATTATGGTGGCCAACAACAGCCTGAAATGCAGACAAGAGCAACACAACTACACAGGTGGCTTACAGCTGCACCGGTATTTTAAATTCATGTACTTTTTTTTTTTTTAATCTAGAAGTATCCCTAAGCATCTCATATTATTAAGGACCTTTATTGTAAATTCCAAATAATTCTACAAACTCTCTTGCCAATGTCAAACTCCTCAGGAAACAGCAGCATGATGATTGTGAACAAACTAAGAGCAGCCTGCTGATCAAACATGACAGGACAAGAAGTTCAGGGCACTCTAGATGTAACCTACTAGTTGAAAGAAAATTTGTGCAGTGCCTGATAATTCTTGTCTCTAATAAGATAATGCATTCTCGTATATATACATCTTCATCATGGGAAGTTAATGGTATATAATCATGGTCAAAATATTTTCCTAATAGCTCAAATATCAGCTAGGTAAGGGAAATGAAAGCAAACCGTGAAGTGGAAGTACCTAAAAAGCAAGTCAAAAATCATTATTTCTAAATAATGTAAACAGGATACTAGCAAGAAGGAAAAAAATGCAGATGGTCCTTTTTGACCCCATGATGTGTGCAACAGATTGTCAGTGGTACAAAACCATGGATCTTCTTGGAAGCCAGTCAGTCTACTCCAGTTTACATCTAACTGAGATCTGGTCCTCGAAATCAAAAATGTTCTTGGCTACAATACCAAAAGGCTGAAGTGTCACGTTTTGACTTAACTTCATGCAAACACGCACTGTCAGCCTGCAGATTACCTACAGTAATTGTGAATTTTTCAGATAAATTACTAAAATGTCATTCTTCTGAATAAATCTTCTCTCACATCTCCCTCATTGACTTCTTTGTCCTCAAACCATCTTTACATATTTTTTCTCATTTTCTGACATTTTAAGGAGACCTTCCATACACTTTCTTATAAGCTTATTTTAGAACAATTCAGATTTCTCTTGGAGCAGCAATGGCTGAAAATGGCTTCTTCTTAGTATTTGTGTAGTTACCTCTTCTCCAGTGACTTTAAGCTGTTTAACATTTCTGGAAAGCTCCCTGAAACGTTCTCCATCAAAGGGAGTTGTATTTTGGCAACTCTTATGCTGTTTTCATTTTGTTTGAGGCAGAGCATATTCATTTGAAGGGCATTTTTGTCTTCATAGGTATTGTTGTGGTGCCATGAAGTAGGGATTCTGAATGCTTCTGCACTGCACCTGCTGGTCCCAGACCTAGCTCTTCTAAAGCCAAATCCTTTATGTCTACAGCAGGGAGGCCGAGTGTGCAAGCACAGGCCTGCAGATACAGGCAAGCATTTATCTACCATTATGTGTGGGACCCAGATTCAGTAAATCTTGTGGTGGTCTCTTAGCTTTCATTCCCTGGATTTCCTAATGAAAAGGGTATAAAGTACAACCAATTATGATGATGGTTATTGCTTGAAAAAAAGCTATTGAAAGGAAGTAGTCTTACTTCATATATGTTGGGAAACATTTGAAGAAGACATTAACTGATGGGAATAGCTAATTTTTCTGGGGTCTTCGTAGTCTGGTTTCTAAGTGCAGTCTTAAGTGGAAGTGCAATCTTAAGTGGTGCTAAAAGCACTGCAGTAAGAAATAAAGTATATGATGCATTAGAGTCTAATGGCACCCGGTGCATGATGCCCAGTCTTCACACAGGAGCAACATTTAAGGCTAGATCAACCCTGGATAACACCTGGTGCATCAATGCAGACCCTGGTCTTCCCTCCTGCCTTCCTAACACAGAAAGGCACATTTTAAATCCCAAAACCATATCCCCAGTGGTGGTAAGTGACTGTCCCTGGCCTTAGTCACTCAAATATAAATGGAAACCCTTGAAACACTTTCTCCAGTCATTGGCAATCTAAACATAATTCAAACTGAAAATCTAAAAAAGTTTTGTACATCCTCTAAATTACAGCTGGATTCTGCTATTAGCTTGAATAGTCATTATTGTTTAAATTTTTTGTTGTGTTTTAGTTTTAACAAAGCTTGTCATGTCTCCCATGAAGTTCTGAGAAAAATACAAAGGTGAGCAAGTTACAAAACAGGGTTTCTTTGAAATAGCTCAAAGAGCAGGAGTTCAATTCTACCTTAATAACCATTTTTGCTCGACATATGTTACTGTAATTTGCAAGGAGACGAGGAAAACAAAACCATATCAGCTTTGTTTGCTGTAACTCCTGCTGTGATACCACTGCTCTTTTCAATAGTATAGGGATTACGTCTGTGCCTATTGCAATGTCCCTAAGCCATCCTCTGGGATTGCCTGCATACAAACTGTTAACTAGGGCAAATGAACCTGGGATCTTTATAAGCAGATTAACACAGCCTGGCAGAGCACTTCCAAAGGCATTGTTTTCCTGGGTTGTTTCTGCACATGTCTGTGGGTGTCTGGATGCACAGCCAGAATTATTTGTTTCAATACTCCTTAAGATTATTTCCCAGACAATTACTTCATCTGCAAAAGACTGTATCTGATGCTTAGGTGTGGGAGCCTGCAGAAAGCTCTCAGTATTCACATGGTATTTTCTCCTACACATGCATTACAAAATGGGTGCGTTCCAGAGAGAACTAAAATCATACCTGTTTTCCAATCCACTGAGCCAAGTGGGTAAACTGCAGTGAACTTCCAGCTCCTTCAAAGCCTGCTCAGAAATCTTGCTTTGTCTAGGAATGGTATGATCAAACATGCACACCTAATGTCAATGGCTGGGTGTGGACACATTCCTCCCCACTTTACTTACACACAGGTTACTGCACAGACGTAGCTCTGCATCATGTCACACAGCCAGGTTGCTGTGCAGGGCTGCAAGTTCCCCCTTGAATCTCATACTCAGCAGAGGAATTGGAGAGAACCTGCAGTGGCGTGCTGGCAACAATCTCCAGCCCTGCACCAGGACGGGAAGTCCACATTTCCAAGCCTTGTTAGCCCCCCTTATCATCACTATGCAAGGGCTAAAATTCAGATAACAGCTTTTGCTACCTGTGCCTTACAAACATACCTAGACAATTACTGCAACCAGGGACAAGGAGAAAGAAAACACTGGACAAGTTTTAAAATAATGCCCATGTCAAAATGCTAATATATTACAAAGTCTCTCATGCCCGTGAGCAATAACTTAACATTCTTAGTTTGTGTCTGAATGGTTTAGAAACCAATGAAGCTTATACTAAGGACAGAAGTGAAACATCTTTTTTAAATGAAGTGAGATTGGTTTTATCTTCCTAAAGTTTCATTAAAGTAACAAGGGTAACAGTTGCCAGTTTTCTGAAACAAACAGTGGACAATTTTCTTCACCACTGTTGCTTTCTTATCTGTAGAATCCAAACTCCTAATACTGAAAAACTGACCTGGAAATTTCAAATGAATGGAGTCTCACCAAATACACCCTGCTTTCCATTTGTGTCTGACAAAGAACAATTAGAATAACCTTTCCCAGAAGTCTATCGATTCTAGAGTCAGGAAGTATAAAGATGTAAAAACTAAAGTCAGAACTTAGCAAACTATTTTTGAATCTCGAGAGATTTACGTTCATTATTAATTCTAATTTTGAGTCAAAGTTGAACATAGTTCTCTTTTATCTGATTTACTAATAACCTCTGAAACACTCAAAGTCTGGTTAATTAAAAATAGTCCTCTAAACTTGTTGTAGGAATTATTTTGGTAAATAGTGTTGTAACTGTTTTCAGATTTCATCTAAACATTTTCACAGTGCAGTAATACATTGACAAAAATGAATCACGTTTCTTTTCATTCAGTGAACCTGATGTTGTTGTATATTAAACTGATAAGGGATCTAACTTGTTAGATTATCTTTTTTCCCCTTCATTTCTCCTGGGCTGAATGTTGCAAAAGATACTGCAACCTAATACATCCAAGTCCCACAACCTAATATCTTAAAATCGAATAGTACTTAGGTTGTTGTTTGGAAAACCTGAGCAGTGAAAGCTATTATATGCGGTATTGTTTTATATGATTCCTACTTACACATGCACAGAAACACTATATATGCATTTGTATGTATATGTAAATATATGTTTATACCCATAAATGTTATACGACCATACATAGATACTTTCATGCAAAGCATAAATACACTATTTTAAACAGAATAAGAAGGCAACAGCTGGGTAGATGTTGCCGCTTTCCCTGTCACTACTTCTGCTTACTCTT
Source organism: Burhinus oedicnemus (assembly GCA_008921705.1). Taxonomy (NCBI): domain Eukaryota; kingdom Metazoa; phylum Chordata; class Aves; order Charadriiformes; family Burhinidae; genus Burhinus; species Burhinus oedicnemus. Next base: position 400,505 of record VFFE01006966.1, on the reverse strand, counting down.
TGCTAACAAAACTAGGACCCAATTGTTCTATTTTACTCCCAGTAAAAATGAATTTTTATGTAATTATTTGTTCCATCTAAGACACTAATCCAGACTTCTTGACGTAACAGCTTTCAGATTTCAAAAGTCCTAGGCAGGTATTTCTGTTAAATTACATAGAGATCATATCTTTCCTTCTCCTGTTACTGTTCTTTAAAGAACCCCACCCAAAATTTGCAACTATGGTAAACATCCCACTTTCCTATCCAAGTGATTTTTTTACAGGAAGCAGATGAATCAGAAGAAATAGATGGCTGCAGATGTAATAGCCAGTTAAGATCAGTCTGCTAAGTTCATTGACACTTCTTGGATTTTCCTAAATGCTAGTCATATATTTAGCCACAAACTACACCAATATCTGGCTAAGAATCACCTTACCGTGATTAATCTAGAGTTCCTTCAACATACATCTACCCTGAACTGCAAAATTTCTCTACTTTAAGAATCATACACACATCTTTCCATGGACAATGGACAATCTGCACCTTCTTCCAATATTTAAGATTCTACCATAAGATACAGAAGAAAAGTATTAGAAAATGTAGATGGCATGACCAATGGTTAGAAGTACATAAGAAATTCTTTCTAAAACAGCTGCCACACAGCAAGTAGCAGTAGCTGTAGGACACAAAATGGATACAAAATAATATTGACAAAGAGAAGCTTTTAATGATTGCGTAAGTTTGAAATACTATGAGATGCCAGTGAATGTATGTGAAACTATTTATGAATACAATGAACCAATACAATCTGCTAGATGTCAATGAAACCATCAGAAAAAGCAAACTAATACTTTTGATTCCTCATTTACCAGTTGTCTCAAAGAAATAAGCCTATCACTTCCAGAGAGCACTGAAACAGGTACACATAAATGGAGTCCTCTCTGGAGCACTGCATTGCAGTCCCAACCCAACACCGCAGGACTGGTAGGTGTTATCAGACTTCTGGCCACCTCTGTGGCTCTCTTCTTTATAACATCACTAGGTCTGAGAAGACACGGTGAGATCTTGTTCTGTAGACTATATTTCTCTGTGCTCTGCAATGTCAATAGGTGCTGGTTTTCTACCCGACAGAGCAAGCTACAGGGATGGTCTTTCCAAAAATCCTATTGAACAATTGCACTCTTCCTCCTCAGAGAATTACTGGCATAATTATGATTATGTCAGAGAGACAGAAATAAGAATATGAAGATATGTAAAAATAATCTTTGTATTGCTTGCAATGATCTCTAGTAATCACTTACAGATTGAGTGTGTTTTTGTATACTGGGTGTTCAGGATATGCCCAAGACAATTGCTTTAGGAATGTCTGGCCCAAATAGACATGATTATATACTTCTGTAGTTTTCTGCAAATGAATAAACCATTACAACAATCATGTGTGTACATTTGAGAAATAATATACAAGATAAAAGTTAACATGGAACAAAACAATGTTAAAAGCTGTAAACAAATAGTTCATGGAATGGATTAAAAAAGATTATTTTAAGTTAATAACTTTTTCCAACAAATTTTACATAGCACTTATTAGAACTGCCAAATGTAATGTGCTGGATTTCAGCTTTAGAATGTTTTCTGCTCTTTGAAAATAAATCATATTTCATTTAGGGATATGACGAGATGGGTTGGGGTGGGAAAGGATGGGGCAAAAAAAGAAGCACTGGCTGTAAAATAATGTCGCATTTTTCAGCAAATAGATCACAAGCATAAAAAAACTTATGGATGTGAAATTATTGCTTTGACATGAAACAGCTATCCATGCCTCTTTAAAAGAAAAGATTTACTCTAAAAAGTTAGTGAAAATGTTTGTGTTGGTATTCGAGATAAAAATCTGTGCTTAACCATTTATATTTCTGAAGTCAGCATCTGAAGAACGTAAATCATAGAGAAGCAATGAAGTTAGAAAAGGAGAGTTTTTCCATGGTGGTTTTGGGGTTTTTTTTCTCACACTTTGTAATGTTGGGACTCAAACAAACAGTCATTTCAGTTAAATTCTTATTCCCTGTCATCTCTATTGTTGATTCTACAGAGAGGATAAAATACAAAGGGTTCATTTATAATTAAACTTGATTCTATCTCAGCAGCAAGACGGAAGGCAGGCAATGTACATGGTAAGTAATTGTAATTAGGATAGTTGGGAAAAAAATAAAATCACTGAATCTTAATTTTATTATATCCTATCTAGAGAGTGAAGCAGATTAGATACTTTTAAATTAAATTTGTTAGGTAGGTTATAGAATCTGTGTTACAATTAGTTATTATTATAGGTAGAAACTACAGGAAAATGTGTAATTTTAAAATTGGCTTTACACTTTAAGTGAGTTTTGCAACCAAGTTAGGGAAGGAAAATGAGGAAAAAAAATCCCTCTTTAACTATAGATTTTTTTTCTTTTTGCTATATGCATCGATTTAAGCAAATTTAACATCACCACTGTTATCTTCTTTACTGTCTTCTATCACTTCTAATCTTGTCATAATACATAGTGTTATGTATAATTAGACAGTATTTTTACAAAGCATAAACTCAAATAAAGTTCCTTGCTTGCATGATGACTATATGACACCTTGCTATACCAGTATTTACGGGCCATTTAAGTGAAGAAATGGCTGTAAGGTGAGCCCGGATACTACAGGAACTTCAGTAATACACCTAAGAACCATTACAAATGTATTTACCTCTTCTAGAAAAAGACTTTTTTCTCCTCCAAGAAATAGCTCAGAAGACATTCTTGCAAGAAAGTTGGTCCTGACAAAATGCCATTTTGTCTGTTACCCTTAAACTAATGCACAGAATTCCTGCTAGCTCATGTTTGCTTTTACTTAAGATGGTTACTACAGGAGTAGTCAAAGAGCAAACATATTGTTTGTGAGACTTTTGCTGAACTTTGGACTTGCTTTCATACTTCAGAAAATCTAAAAAGACAAAGAGAGGGAGACTGTGCTGGGTTCTTCCAAATCATCCTACTTTGGAGAGAACTTGCTTCCTGTGGGAGCCGCTTCCAGTTGTTTGCATTGTGGAGGATATGCCTTGAAAAGGAAATACACCACTCCTGTCAACCTCAAACATGGAAAAAATCTTGAGGAAGCTTCCAAAAATTAGTGAGTAACAGCAAAAAACCAATGCAGTTACAAAAAGATTGAATTTAAAATTCATTCTTATTTAGCTCCGAGTATCTCATGTACATTTGTAGTCTCACTTTTTCATGCTTTCCCTCCGTAACCTGGGGTTTAGAAATACTTTCTCAATAAATCAAGGCCAAAATTCTTGTGCAATCATATGACTACAATTGTTGGGACGGAGTAAGGAAAACAGCAGCGAGCCTTGCAGGAAAACTGGCAGACCTGATATAGCCACTATTTCCACTATATTTTCTACTCAAATGTCCACACAGCTGGCAATGATACAGAGTAAACCCACTGCCCATTGCTTGTCCTCCTGAGCAATTTAGATCCCTACCCTCACCACTGATTCCAGATGGTGGTTGCTGCAGCAAGTAAGTTTCCTGCATTTTTAAAATTCAGTTCAGTTCCCTCAAGTTATCAAAATCTTGTCTCCAGGTTCAACAAATGACAGATGGTACAGTCTGCCACAGCCATTAAGTCTCCATTCACTCCTTTCAATGCTTTACAAAATTATAATACTTGTTAGCAGCCTTACTTACACAAGTGAAGAAAAATGATGCAGAATGAATTCAAAACACACAGAAAACCAAAGACTCGACACATTTTATAGCGGATTTAAAAGGAGTCAGAGGAAGCTAACATCTGATTCCTGCTTAACCATTATAAGTTAATGAAAGTAACAAAACCAAAACATACACAAATGCATGCACACACACAAATGTGAACTCTGAGATGACTCATCCCTTGGTGAAACTCAGCTCCCTGCCTTTATTCCCCTTTCATCCTTCCCACAGACCTTCCAGAATTATATATTTAAGTGGAAGTGGGATCCTGGGCACTGGCAGGTGGTGCAGTGTCTCTACTCCAGTTTATAGACGTACTTGCACAGATGTTGATCTTTGCTAATGAAAGCTGCCACCACAATCACATAGAAAAATTTGAAACAAGGCCAGAAAAAATACACGGATTCAAACCCATGGATGACCCATGGGTCATCATTTTTTTTTAAACCCTAAGGAGCCAGAAGGCTATGACCCCCGATTTGTAACCATATGCTCTGAGTATATGGTGAGTGTTTTGAACAGTGAAGACCAAGTACGACCACAGAAAGAGGCATCCACTTTTTACAGCAGAATGTCCAAAAACATCACAGGGTAGGGACATATTCTTATGGGCAATTCCTGGCATCAAGGTGTACATCCAGAAGCTGTGTTCCTTCAACTAGTGGAGATGTGCAGCCAGTCATCTCCCCACCTTCTCCACTCTCGTAGCTGCATGAAAAAGAAATGCACATTCCCCTGGCTTTGACAGATACTGAAATTATGTAAGTTACCAAAGTTAAAGAAGTAATTCCCAAGTGAAATGAATAAACTAATACTGCAGCTGAAAAGAATTTTCATTTTGTGGTTGTCTCCAGTAGAATAAGCCACACAGGGACAGTATGACCTGTTTTTCTTTTCTTTTTTGATAATTTTCTTTTAACTGAATGTTCAAGTTGAAAGAGAGAGCAGAAAAAAAGTCCACATAGCTACCAAGAGTCAGCAATTCACATCCATTTAAAGTAGTATAATAATACCATGGGACAGGGCAGGTTTGAAATCATTAAGGAGACCAAATCTTGAGAGAGGAAATTGTAGCAAGATTGCATTATTTATAGAGTTAAACTATTCACTGGACTGAATCCAAAGTAGTCGTTATTAAGCAGTGAAACTTTGCCTGCTATGAACAAGCCATTCTGTTCTGTCTCATATCAATATTACAACAGCTGGTTTTAGTAAAACTTTTGGTAATGAGTTTTGGACCTGTGCAATTCTGCTTCTGATCAGCTTTGTAATTTTATCATTACAACCCTTTTTGAAAGAAATTTACAAATGCACACATACAAAAAATTCCCCCAGCTATAATTACAGCAATTTCAAAGGAAAGAAAGAATTTGAAGTTTGTTCTGCAAATATTCTACTTTGCATTTCAGTGTCTCTTATCAGCATGCTTTATAGCTTGAAAATGCTCCTGAAAACCTCTCTAAAAATTTCATTTCCTGATTTGGTGGCTGGTCCTGTAAAAATTATATAACATGTAGATGGACATCAAAATTTTATAATTATCAAGTGGGAACATGACCTTACCAATCATTCCCATAAAGATTTTCCTTTTCAATAATCCATGAAGAAATATGCAAATGCTTTCATTCTAGGCACTGAGAGATTTAAAAAAACAGTGCTGTAACGTTTCATTTAGGTTGGATAAAATAATTTTCTGGAGACAATGTCATTATGCACTGCACCAGAGCCTTCGGAGTACAATACAGGAAAAGCAGTTGGGAAGGCATAGAAGAAGGAAGGGGTGGAGAATAACAGAAAAGTAGCAAAATACAGAGTTTTTTGCTTGAGTTCTCATCAAATGCCTTTTGCCCATAAGAGAAAACGCAATATTCTTGCCCACGGTTTTTTTTTCTTTCTGTGAACACATTAGGACATAAAATGAGGATTGAGGGGGATGAAGGTGCAATATTTAGTTTCATCAGTGCTGAAAAATAGGATACTCTGATGCAGAAATGGGAATGGGAAACTTATCTAAACAGGCTTACAAAGCAAAAAAAGGGCTGACATTATTATACCCTATTATATTATATCACATTAGTAAGCAGCATTCAGAACAGGTTCAGGCCCTGATGGACCTCTATTTGACCTTCCCCAAACATTGTGGAGGTCTCACATGATGTCTGCAAGGAAAATTTTACAGATCCTCAACAGGATCCCTCAGAAATCAGAAGGGAGGTTTCCCAGTAGGAAGCATCAAGCTGTAAGCATGCTACCATGCTAATGATGCTACAACAGGCAACAGCACACATTATTTTCTTTGAAGAAGGAGAGTTCCAAGAAATTGTTATCCTATGAAGGACTGATTTCCCAGTCACACAATGCACAATGGAAAGAAAATGGGAGAAAAGTGTTTCATTATTTGATATTAACTAAACTGGAATAGCGGAGGTTGAACTTTATGAATGAAAGCAAAGGGAATGTTCCCATGTTCCCATTCAGCACCAACACTCCAGTCCTCCTCCTTGAGAGGGGTTCTAAAAATAAAGCAACTCATTCCATACAAATAAATAAATAAATAACTGGGAAAGATGACAAATCAAGCATCTATTGAGCTGCGGACATCTCAAAAGCCAGAACGCTGTAAGTTGTCTTCTTTTCAATGTGTATATGTTTTTCATTTTGAACATGATACATTTGCGATAGATATAGGTCAGCAAAGAAAAGAATAAAGTGACATTATCAAATTTGCAGTCCATTTGATAACTCATTTTCCTTTAAAATAACCTGATGGATTAGAACAGCTGTGAATTAAAATGACAGATTTACGAGTGCTCTGAACCTTGCAGCAGCAAGAATGTTGTCCACACATGGCATACCAACAGATGAGAACTTTGATTATAGGATGTCTGTGTAGAGAGGAAAGAAAACACATTCTTCTGAGTTGCTTTTCTCTATTCTTGATGTTTAAAGGCATTTTGAGGAAAAATAATAATCTAATGGCATTTTTCTACAGAAAGTCAGTTTCTGAGCAAGCCCTTTAAATAGATGCTTCCTAAGGACCAGTCACACACAAAGGGAAATTGAGTCACGTGTATCTCAGGTGATTATTCCCCTCCACTGGATATAATTAATATAATGACTCAATGATCATCAAGGGAGCACAAATGAGAGATGAGTGAGAAGCATACCAAGTGGACTTCTTCAGACCATGATGCTAAGATTGCTGTCAGTTTAAGCAGCTTTCTGCATAGCACCACAAATTAGTCTTTTCGCAGACAGATCCTTGAGGACTGCTTTTCACAGGGAGAGGGAAGGAAAGGAAGAAAGTGATAGCCCTGAGCAAACTATTTGGATTTGAATCACTTGCCAGTTCAGATTCATCTACTAGAAATATTTTCTGAGTGTTATTTATTTTTCAGGAGAAATGGGACACCATAGAATAACTTTTCTTAATGTTTGACATATACAAGTGTAATGTTCAGTCCATATCAGGAAACGTCTTGTTCATATATTTCCCAGAAGGTATTATAAAAAGCATAATTAGCATAATTGAATAAAAAGAATAAGGATCTGGTTTCATATACATAGTCTTCTGGTTAAAAGCGGAAGCTGGAATATGTTTTTCGGAGAGCATGGAATTATTTCCCAAGAAGGATACTCCACAGCAGAAAGTACCAGAAAAACCACATGAAAAAAACCCACACTGGAAAACTCAAGTGTTTTCAGATTAATGTATTGGTTCTTTCACATACTTTTTGCTTAACTGGGGTGACTACTAAAATTCTTTTTAATCACTGTTCAGATGAGATAATATTGGAAAAGACACTAAATCTAAACCAACCTAACTAATGTTACTGCAAAGAGACCAAAGTGCAAGACTCAGAAAAACAGAACATATCTGTTTCTGCCGGACTGCTATATTTTAATTTTCTTTTTTATTTACTTGAAATCTAATTTGAATCACAACATGGTTCTCTATGTAAAGAACTCATCTATACTTCAAGGGCAGGCACAGCTGCATCAAAAGCTCAGCCACCTCTATCAGCATGCTGTGTGAAAAGTCAGCTGAACCCTGGGCTTCAGGATGCACCAGTTCACCAAAAATCATCCTATTGGAGGTTAGGTATCATCACAGAGCAGGATCAAGAAAACCAGAGCTGCCATTGGCTGTTATACATGTCTAAAGTAAACAACTCACAACAGCTCAAAAAGAAAAAGGGTATAAAATAAAAACACCCCATGAAAGCAAAATGGTTTGAAATTGATTCCTGGCATGAAAAACAGTATCCTCAGAAGGTACTCCATTCCTGCCAGACATCTGTGATGAGGTTACAAGTCAGCCAGAGCAGGAAGGTAGGTTTGCCTTGATCTTCTGTCTCAATGACTTCCCCAAAGAAAACTAATAGACTTTTAAATGTAAAAAGCAACCAAAGACTTGGGGGGGGGGAGAAAGGGAGGGCATGGATGACACACACCAAAACCCAAGAAATATTGAAACCCAACTTTTCCCCTGCCATTGTATCTTTTTAGTCCTGTCTTAGCTCCCAGGCTTAGAATCAGTGATTACCTTAGTTGCAGCAACCTCCACTCAGTGTCCTTCTGTCACTAAGAAATTTAATATCCAAGATGTGGCTGTCTGCTCCCTGCTCCTCTCAGAAGTTCTCTCTGGACTTCTCTGCCTGACACTGCTGTTGAGAATTTTTGAGTATTTTCTCTTCCCTGAAAAAGCAATTCATCCCACTCTCCATCTGTCCCAATTGGTTTAAAATGAATACAATAGGATTGTCAGTAAGAGTGAAAAATCCAACACTGTTCACCCAACAGCTTCAGTGTTTCTTCTCTCGGCATATGGACCAAGGTCTGCAATACTTCCAGGGCCAAATCATCTTCTGTGTTACAAAGCATGGAAAACAAGAAAAAAGCAAGATTTGCTGGATCACAACTCTACTGCCACATCTGCTCTGACTGCAGAGACGTGGTTTGCAAACAACTGCCCAGGCCAGAAGCCAGAAGGACAAATATTCCAGGTTCTGTGTGCAGATTGTGTGATTTAAGACACAGATACGTTTTTGACAGTTACAGCACTGGCTATATTTTGGCTCCATTGTGGTTTCCAGGAACTGCTGCTATATATGTGCAGGTTTGCATTAAACTTCAAACTTGGGGGTTTAATTTCTTCATGTTCCTTTTTTTTACAGAAACATTTAGAAGTTAATTAATTAATTTGCAATTGACTTTGACCAAAGTCCTCAACAGTTATGTAGATTTTGAAATATCTCATTAATGAAAGCAAAGCAAAAGGTAACTTAGCTCTGTCAAGTATCTTACTTTTAAGCACATCTTTACTACAGCTGTGTCCACGTATGTCTGACTGTTTTGGCATAAACTAATCTCCATATTCCCACACAGATCAGTGCTCTTGTAGAACAGCTGCATGGCATTTGGGGGGAAAAATTGCTTGATGCAAAGTATTCCAGTGAACAGTATGCACTCTATAATTATTTTGCAGCCCACTGTACAATGTCTAATTGGACTCTAGGACTTAAAAAGGGATAAAGGAAACAATTCTCAAACTTACATCTTCCGGTATCCGATAAATTATCCGCTTCAACAATGCAGTCCAGGTTTTAGATAGCAATAAAGCAACATGTGGAAGATGCTATTGGATGTTATAATCTTGTCATTCATTACCATCAGCAGTCTTGTAGGTCTTAGGAGCCATGAGTCCAGCTGACTGCAGATGAGTTGGGAGACCTCAAAAGTGGACAGCAGAGAAAGATAAGACCAAGAAAAATCCACGTAACGTTTTTCAGAGCAGCATTGCTCAGTGGAACACCACATCAGGTTTCAGCTTGGACACAATAGTAATGCAGACCTGGCATGACCTGTAGGGAATGGTGTGATGACAAAGTCATTTTTCTAGAAACCAGTGGAAACTCGCTCTGAGTAACAGAAGCTGAAGACAAATATCAACAGTTTCCTTAGCAGGGTGAAGAAAGTGGCAATTACAATTTGGAAGTTCACTATCGCAGCCTCCACTAATTGACAGCTAGACAGTTTAGTGTACTAGAACAACCTTTAAGCTATTCTCCTGGAGGCAGGCAACACTTAGTGATACTAAGCTGTATTAGAAGTGCTATTCAGACTGTCCACTTCAGGTATATAGTAAAGGAGTTCAGAACTGCTTCCCTTCTTTTTCAGAGACTTACCTCTCTCTGTAAACTGTACAGGGAACTCAGTCTCTGAACTTTTATTATCTGAATTACATTTAAACAAGATATCTGATGTATCTAGCACCTAATCTTTCTCTTGCACCAAGTCACAAGTCCTACTGGGTGTTTCTGGTTGTTTTAAGGCCCATTTGACAGCTGTGAAAAGTTCCTGAATAGTAAGCATAATGAATAATGACAAGACTGCTTGATGGCAATGGAAGAGCATTTTGCTCCCACATCCACAGTGTTCAGTAAAGGATGGTGGAATTACTTTTGTCATTCCAAGAGGCTTTAGTATACTCTGCGTTTTCCTAGATGACATATAAGAAAGAGAAGTTTATCCAAAACCTAACTAAACTAGCTGAAACTTGACCTGAGGGTTCAAAAGGGAACGTGGAGGGTCCCACTAGAAAAAGCCAGTATCTGCTTCTTGAAGCATAGGTTCCCTTTGCACAAACTCTTTAGGAGCAAATGAAAAATCTTCTCCAACAACTAGGAAAGAAAGAAGCTTTGTAGACATACCAGTCACATTAAAATGATGCATCTAAAAATCTACCAAACTGATGGGAAGGTGTTATCACACCTTAAATGCTGGCTATAAGAAGATAGAAAGCATTATGCAAAGAAGGAAATTAACTCTATTTGTGTAAATATTTATTAGTCGTTGCTGTTTTGGGCTTTGTGTGTGGATGAGCTGAACCTCAGATTCAACACAACAGAATAGACTTAAACCACATGAAACCGAAGAAGTCCAGCAAGCTGAGTACTCACATGTACTTAGTACATGACGATGAGATACCCAAGTCACTATGTTCAAAACCAATGCATTGAGAAAGCCTTAGGAGACTTTTCCTGTTCTAGAGGAGGCATTTTACAGCAGCATCAGCTAACCATCCGGGAGAGGGAAAAAAAGACAGCTGGCATTATATGTCCTCATGGGCTGTGAAAAGCACGTAAATAGTGTCTCAAGGTTCACAAGCAGAGTTGCTGTGTTCCATGTCAGTTCAAATTACCACCCCTAAATGTGTTTTGCTGTTACACTAGCATACCCAAGGGTCATGATGCTTGGAGTACTTAGTCAGAAATATCACACAGCTGTTTATCAGAAGAAACAGCTATGCCACAAGTTGGTTTACCCTCACTCTCTCTGAACACACCCAATAGGAAAGTGAGACTAGTAGACAAAAAGGGAAGCCGACAAGAGGAAGTGGACATCTTGCCGTATCTTTTTTTCATAGGACTCTTGTTTAGTAAACAAAATTAATGGTTATTATTACCTTTAAAACTGCAGAGTGTTTCATTCACAGTCTCAAGGCAAACTGCCAAAATTAAGTATACAGTATAACTAAGACCTCAAAACTGATTAAACTGCATACCAAAGTTCTTTTCCTCCCTTGTTTTCTTGTGTGTTGTAAAAGCAGTTCTAGAAATCAAGCAACGATGCCATTCATTGCATTTAATACTGATGGTTACCTCCACCTTGGCATAAGCAGCCAGCCAAACAGAAAAAATTAAGCCTTCCAACAGGAAGAGAAATGAGCAGCATACTTGGTCAGCTACATAGTTGATTTTCTAGTTTTAATAAGCAAATATTAAGCATCTGTCATTGGGAAGCAACTGTGCACATGAAGAGACCAATACACCAGCAATAGAAGTGTTTGGCCATCATTTGGAACTAGCTTATTAAATGCACCTACTGGATTTTATTGCAGTTTCTGTTATATCTTCCAGCAGGACTGCTCCACAGCAGTCTCTACCTGGATTTCTAGAACCTAGAAAATACAGGTCTCTCCTTTGAGATGTAATGTGCCAGACAAGATTCTGATGTCCGGTAGATCTGTGCCTTCTCAGAAGGCAGGCACTGGCAGAGGAAGGCAAGTTAATTGGATTCAAGGTCCTGCCCTCATCAGTGCAAACCTCTGTGACAGAACTGGGTGGCAACATCTCTTGCAGAGTTACAGTCACCTTCTCTCAGTAAATACAGCAGGAGCACTACTTGTAGTTACCTGACTATAACCTGACTGAAGAGCTTCGGTTTTGCTCTAACTCACATTCTGCTACCATTTGCTATGATAGTTGTTCATAGGTCTTGACTGCTGTGCAGGCAGGATTCCCTTCCCACGTAGAAAAAAAATCTAAGACGTGCCATACAACCAGACTCACAGCACTAAATGTAGTTAATAACTAGCACACCGCAGCATGTGGTCAAAGAGAGATACAAAATGGTTTATGAGTAGTTGAGAGCTTTTGCATAACTATACAGACAAGGTGATCCTAGGATAGTAGGTGCATAAGGAGGACTGGCATCTTGTTACAAATGAGGAGCTGTGCTGTGGAGAGTGGCAGGGAGAATGTCAAAAGCTCTCTCGTCCAGTGAGCTGCAGAATTTTGTGTATCTGCAGAAATAGCATTCTAAAAGCTTGTTCTGGAATACTCTCAAGTAAAACAAGACCTAGGAACTGGCTACCATTTCTGTAGTAAGAAAGATGAGGATTCTGAGTTAACATGGGGGAAAAAAATAAGACAAGAAACTAAGAGATTGCTGCAACTAAGCAGAAAAAGTATGTAACGTATATGGTCTACATAAAATACACGGAAAATTGTAGCACTTCAGTAAGGAATGATCCTTGCAAGTTAGTCACTTAATCTAGCTCCTAAATGATAAGTATATATAAAATACTTCCCATTACTTATTCTTAAAGTGCATTCCAAAGTTTTTAGACATTTTAGAAACCTCATTTGGAAGTTTAGACATTAAGTAGCACAATGTGGAAGCTTCCAGAGCTCCAGAGTCTAAAGTATCAGGTTTTTCCCTAACAAATAAAGGTATCTTTCAGGAACAGCCTTCAAAAGGTAAGTAAAGTGATGATACTTTGTCTTTTTAGTCAAGTTTTGAGTTTCAAGGTCGACTGAGGTCCAGGAGTTTATTATTCATATTATTTTTATAATTGTTGTCTTTTTAAAGAAAATTAGCAGAATGGTAAAGACATGGTCAACTTTAAAGTGATTTCCTCCCAAATCAAGATAATCCTAACATCTGAGAGGAAAAAATCTGTGCATAGGACACCAAAGACAGCAAGTCTGAACGTGTTCCAAGAAATCCTTTGGCTTCAATACACTGAAACACCAGCACCAGGGTTTAAGGATAAAATAATAAATCTCTCTACTATAAAGGTAATTCCTTTTTATTTCTAGGAAAAAAGCCTTACAAAACCAGGAAAAGTAGTTTTCCTTTGAATCTTCCAACATGGAAATAGAAAATCAGAGCAGATGAACTTCTATCATCAAATCCTTCTCAGAGAAAGCATTTGAAGTACTATCAAGTTCTTATGTAGACCATAGTAGCAGGACAGAAAATGTATGTGTCTGTGTTTTATCCTCCTTTTCTTTGCTTAAAAGGGTTTTGATGAGTTATTGTAAGGAATAAATGCTAGCTTTCATTTCCTGGGGAAAAGTATGCCCTTTGTCCCATGTGGGCAGAGAGTAACACCTGCAATCTACCTATTCATTTCTGCAAGTGACATCATTCTAAAAGGGTTGGTTTTCCCAATACAGAAAGCCACAAGTGACTGATACTTTGGGGCAACAGTCTACTTATAACCAGACACACATCTGAGCAAAGCTTTATTTTGTATGAAAAAGAAAATAAAGGATTCTGAAAATGACTAATTTTCCCTCTAATTTAATTGTGTATGCATTGGCATTTTTAAAGCTTCTTTGCTGTGGTTTTACAATTACTATCTGCCTGCATCATCATCCTGTATTTACTACCAAGTGAAAACAGTTTACTTCATAAACCACAAAAGCCCCTTGATATCCCTTTCAGTGCAGCATTAATAATGTAATCTGATGCCCTGAGCATTATCCTAGTTTATCAACAGCACATTAACCACTTAGTCTCAGTACTTTCTGCACAGTGTTGCTATCTTCTATACCATCACTTCCTGTCTGTGTCACATCTATTTTGACTGAGAAAGAGAAGCACCACCATCTGGCCACTAACTGGCGGTCATTAACTGTGGTCTCATCTTGGAGACACGTGGATACAATTTTTGAGACATCATAGGCAGTTCTTCCCACACAGCATCTGAAAATGTGATTTTGCACACAGGTAAGGCTGTAATTCTTCAGTAGACTCACATTCAGAGTTCTTAACTGCAACATCTTTTTTTTGCAACCTTGCAAAATCCATTGTGCACAGAATCACAGAATAGTTTAGGTTAGAAGGGACCTCTGGAGGTTGTCTTTTCCACCCCACCCCAACTCAAGCAGGGCCAATTACCTCACTTGTATTCATCAAGAAGTATGCAAATAACAAACAAGAAAACCCCATCCTTTGCAACAACTCACCAGTTTTTGAACCAGTCTGACAAAGAAGGGAGATAGGCAGCTGGCAACACACATTCTGGCTTTTCTCACTGCATGCTACCAAGGGGAGTTTACTGTCTCCCCGCCTACCATACTCCATCCTAAATCAACAAACCTCCAACTGCCTAGACAATGACTCCAGCATCCTTCATATTAATTTTACTCAAACAGATCCTTATGCTTTCTTCCAGCTTGCCTGTCATAGTTTTCTCCCAGTAATGTAGTTACTTTACTGTTATCCTCAAATTCATCCATATCATTCCTCTTTGCTGTAGCAAGCCTAGAATATTTGGCAAAAACAGATCATCCAGACTATATCTTTGGCTTAAACTTCAGGTTTTATATCCCATGGTTCATCACTTTGTTTCAGTTCATGTCTTGAATGCACTTTACCTGCACATGAGATCTCAGGAGGAAGCCAAGTTGATTTCATTTGACTATAAGCTGACCGTTAGCAGAGCTTCACCAGCCTGACCACTATGCACACAACTTGTGTTTGACAGAAATGCTTGTAAATATTTGCTTCTGTTGAAAGGCAATTCAAACACTTGAAACTACAGCTCCTTTAAAATAGATATTAGAGCAGGTTCAAAGGATAATAACTAAAAGTCTGTGTGTAAGAGAAATCTCACCTACAGTAACTTAGATTTTTCACAATATCAACCATTTTTAAGATATTCATATCACTGTTTGGACTCAGAAAATAACTTGATGAATTTTCTGAAGAACCTCATGCTGGATGATACCAGAAGTTCTAATAAAACCTCCAGATAAATACCCACAATAGGAAACTAATATATAATTGTTCTTCTTTAAGAGATACAAAATAAAACGAGAACAAAAGAATTTGGTTTTCTGGAGCTGACTTTGACACCTGAACAAACAAGCAGTCCAAATGACATTGTCTAGTGGTTAGAAAACTCCAGAAGTCTTTCTTCTTTCTGGACACCCTAACAGTCAATAAATAACATGAACCTACTGCGGTTTCTCCCTCAGTAGGAACATTAATAGAATCTGTGCTGTGCATCTAGATATCCACTTTTAGTGAAATTTGTAAAAATGCAATTAATTTGAAACCTTTAAACTTCTGTCAAATTGGTTTGGAACTGATCCAGAGAGGCTTGGGTTTGGTGATAGAGAAGGACAGCAGGTAAAAGGATTCTTTTTTTAGCTTGGTTGTTTACAGAAATTCAAATTTAAATAAAAAATAAAAATCCAAAGTATAACTCTAGGGGATATGAGACAACAGAAATCAAGAAAAGTTATGCAACTATTGTTTATGTTCAACTCAAGACACAGAAGTACACCCCATAGCTGTCTTTCATACAAAATAATGAGTTTTAAAAAAAAAAAAAGTATTTGGCCAAAGTAAGAGGAACATGAGCAGCATGCTCAGATTTTAGTGGTAGTTGAGAGACAGAGAAGTAATGTTGCAAAACACGGACATCTAAAGCATAGTCTGAGGTTGGGAGATTTTATTGCTGTTGAAGTTTACTTTAAATGTTGTGATATCCAACATAGATACTTCTTCCAAAGAGACCGGGCACCTGACAACAGGTGTACTAGGTACAGCTTCTTTCTGAGGACTACAAAGCAAAACCTCAAGATCCTGAAAAATTACAGCTGTCAAACTAAGAACAACATTACTAAAGGATCATCAGAAAACAGAGCTATTAGCCTGTCTAATCTACCTGCCACTGCTTTTAAAGCCATCCAAAATTCAATCTCTGCTGCAGTTTTAGAATCATAAAGTTTGATCGACCTTATCAACACAGTAATATGCTTCTAGCTCCAGGATCTTCTCCCTAAAGAAAGCTGAATTACTATCACTTATTTAATCTACCACACAGAGGATGTATGCGTCACTGTATCACTTTCTCATTGGTCAACTAGGCCAATATGTCCTGAAATTGTTGCACCATTTGTGAGAGTAGAATTAAAGGACTGAAATACCTAAGTAACTTTCTACCTGGCTCATTCTGTCTACTGCTGATTATGCAGTCAAAGAATGGATTGAAGTTTGTAGAAATTGTATTTAGCTTTTCAGTCAATCTCTTTTCCATAAGGATCAAAGGTGCCCATTCATGCAGTTAATCATGATATCTCCTGCAGCATGGACAGAATTTATGAAAAAATGCTGGTTTATGATCTTTAATGCAAAAGAGTTATTGCCCATTTATATTGGTTTTATTATCTCACCATTAATATTGGTGGTGCTATTAATATGGACATTAATTTCTTCTCAAGCCCTAAGCACCTTGATTAAATTTTATTAAGTTTCATCAGTGATTTTAATCAGATCTGACTGAATTAAGACTACTATTCTGATACAGTCTCAAACTCTATACTGATGATACAAATATGCATTTACACTGCATATATGCATTGTGTATAAATCCTCAGGGATTTTTTTAATTAAAATTTGCTCTTTCAGAAACAATTTGTTATCCCTGCTCACATCAACCAGTCACATAACCTAGACCTAGAGAAATAAAATGCAACGTCATATGAATTTCTTCATGCTTTTTATATAAATAAAAATTAATCTTCAAAAGGGATAATATTGTAGACACTATTAAGGTAGAAAAAGAACAATTTTCTCTTTCCAGAAAACAATCTCCTTTTCTGCTGCTTGATACTTACACACTAGCTGTTTGTTTCACGTTTTAAACTGACCTTTCTGAAGGACTGCAAGATACTTCTGAATGAAAAAGCATTACTAGGCTAAGTCAACAGCTTAGGAACTGAGACACAATAAAGTTTAATCAAAGAGCTGCTGAAAGACCACTAATTTTAAATATTTCAGCTTGCTATCAAATCAGAGATCTTCACACCTAGTTTAAAGGCAAGTTCATCACTAACAATGTTATCCAAAGCTGTAGATGCTTAGCACTCCCTAAAGCAACTTATAAGTTTGTATTTAAGTATAATAGGCTTAAAAGCTTATATGAGAACTAAAAATAGAACTCTTGTGCATACTTTTTTAATTATTTAACTGCCCAGGCTGGGGAGGCAGGGTTGTTAAGAGAAAATAGCAGTCGTTAAAAGTTATAAACATAATGGCTTGTTGAGGCTGAGCAGCAACCCAGTTTCTTAAATAGATTCCCATGATACAGTCTTGTTGAAAAAAGCAGGTATCAGAAATATCACAGATATCACGGATGGGCACATGAATTTTTATTTATGCAGAAAAAGATTGCAGCTGATGAGCATTAATACCGCAGATGGGTATTTTCATGGCATCACTCCTCTCACAAAGAAGAGTCAAGATGTTCAGTGTTTATGTAACCACACAGAAAGAAACAGATGATTGGTTTTGCATGTTGCCAGAGAATCAAAAACATCTACAGTGAATAGTTATAATCACATAAATAGCTGTCCCCTATATCATGTTCTCATTTGTGCAATGCCATTAAAGACAATACTGATCAGCACCAGCAAGAGTCTGGTCTTAGAGGCCTAGTCAAACTCTACCACTTCATGTTTTAACACAAGTGAATAACATATCTTGAAAACTGCATAAAAAAGCTGTGTCACTTTAAAATCTAAGTGATTACATTTGAAATGGCTGACTCAGCAAACAGGCAGATAGGCAACACATAACCAGAGCAGCTAGATACATTTTCATATTTCCCCCGTTATCAAGGCCATTCTCAATTGTCTTTGAAAGTTCATGGCAACTGCAGGATGTTCCTGAGGACTGGCAGAAAGCAACCATCACTGCTGTCTTCAAGAAAGGCAAGCAGCAGGATGTGAGGAGCTGTAGGCTGGCCAGCCTCACCTCAGCGCCCAGAAAGGTGATGGAATAAGCAATCCTGGAAACAATTTCAAAATATGCTAAGGACAAGAAGGCAATTAAGACCAGCCAGCATGGATTTATGAAAGGTAAATTGTGCTTAAGCAAACAGTCTTCTACAATGTGATGAGTAGTTTTGTGGATGAGGGGAGAGCAGTGGATATTTCTTACCTTGAATTTAGAAAGGCATTTGACACTGTCTCCCATAACATCTTCATAGACAAACTGATAAAATATAGACTAGATAAGTGGACAGTGACATGGACTGAAAACTGGCTGAACTGTCAGACTTACAGGGTTGTGACTGGCAAGATGAAGTTCAGCAGGAGGCCAGTCACAAGTGGTGTACCCCGGTGATCAGTACTGGGGCCAGTACTGTTTAACCTCTTCATTAATGTCTCAGACAATGGGACAGAGTGCATCCTCAGCAAATTTGCAGATGATACAAAACTGTGAGGAGTGGATGATACACTAGAAGGTTGTGCTGCCATTCAGAGGGTCCTTGAGAGGCTGGACAAATAGGCCAACAAGAACCTCATGAAGTTCAACCAAGGGAAGTACAAAGTCCTGTATCTTTGGAGATATAGTATCATGCACCAGTACATGTTGAGGACCGACTGGCTGCAGACCAGCTTTGCAGAAAAGGACCTGTGAGTCCTGGTGGCCAACAAATCTGCAAAGTGCCCTGTTGCAGCAAAGAAGCCCAATGGCCTCCTGAACTGCAGTAAGAAGAGCATTGCCAGAAGGTTGAGGGAGGTGATCCTTCCCTTCTACTCAGCCTTTGGTGAGACCACATCTGGAGTCCTGGGTCCAGTTCTGGGGTCCCCAGTACAAGAGAGACACGGGCATACTGGAGTCATAGAATCACAGAATAGAGTCATAGAATCACAGAATAGAATCATAAAATCACGTAGGTTGGAAGGGACCTTTAAGATTATCCAGTCCAACCATCAATCTAACACTGGAGTCAGTCCAGCAAAGGGTCATGAAGATGGTTAAGGAACTTGGAAGATCTGACATACAAGGAGAGACCTGAGCCTGCTTAGCCCAGAGACCAGAAGGCTCACGGGGACCTTATCAATGTATATAAATACCTGATAGGACAAAGTAAAGGAGACAGAGCTAGACTCTTCTCCGTGGGGCCCAATAATAGGAAAAGAGGCAATGGGCACAAATTGAAATCCAGGAAATTACACCTAAATACAACAGAAATTTTTTTTTTACTGCAAGGGTGGATGATGACTGGAATAGGTTACCTAGCGAGGTTGTGGAGTCTCCATCCTTGGAGATAATCAAAACCCAACTGGAGAAGGCCCTGAGCAACCTACTTTAATTGGAGCCAGGGGTGTTGGACTAGACATGTTTCTTCCATCCCTAATAATTCTTCTTTACAAGGATGAAGTTGGAAGAAAAGGAATATTTTATTATATCTAGGTGCAGGTACTTACCATTTCTGGTCATAATAGAGAAGTGCTAAAATTTTGTGCATATCTGTCAACTCTGCATCCTTTATGTATCTCACATGGTAAGGTCTGCTTTGGACATTTCGTTAGTAACAGAGAGCTGCACAGATCATTACTTGGCTCAGAAAGCTAAACTCATGAGTAGAAAACAGGAGACTCATACAAAAGGAAAAATATGAAGACCAGTGACAAAATTTATTTCCAAAATAGCACCAGTGCATGGCCATGGCTCCCACTCAGCTCAGATAAAAGGTCATAGAGGGAAAGATGTCTCTAAATTTTACCAGAAATGATAGGCCTCAACCAGAGCACCTGAACCCTAAAAACAACTATCTAACCGTCCCCTTTTTCTGGAAAACAATCTATTCCAGGTCTGCAAAGGCACTAAAGTGAAGCTCTGGCGTAGTGCTTCATATCCTGGGGGTGTCTCTAGCCATTTTATTCTTCTTCACGTAACAACTGCTTTCCAGAAACCATTAAAACCTCATATGTCATTTCAGCTTCTCCCCAATACATACCGCTTGAAGGAAACAAACTCATTATTTCTCTCCCAACATTACAGAAGCATGGAACAAAAATAAAACAGATTCCTACTACCTGTGTGCAATGGTTGTCTAGCTGTTTCTTTCATTAATTTCTCCATTCCCGATCTGTGGCAGGGGACAGAAGGGGTACTACATCCCCCCTACTCAGATGTCACAGCATAATGTAAAACAAATGGAATTAAATAAAAAGACAAAACAACCTTCACCCTCAATACTATTTGTGGCTGCTTCTGGCACCATTCATTGACTGCAGCCAAATGAGTCCACCATGCATCATGTTATGCAGCCACTTGAATCTAAGGAAAAGAATTTGCTGCCAGGACAGTTTCTTTGAAAGTCTCTGACACTTTTCTCAACTCCAGTCATCACAGCCTGGATCTATTAACTTGCAAGAGATTCTTTAACACTAAGCTCTTCTCCTAGTCCTTAAGAAGGGAGAGGCTGTGTAGGGTAAGAACAATAGGACTCTCATTTATGTGATTTAATTAAACTCAGTGGGTGCTCCTTATTAGATGTGTGGGCAGGGTTTTTTTCCCTATTTAAAAAGTTATTAGAGGGAATCCAGTAAGTGTTTCATTATTGTTACGTGCAATCAGAGAAATTATTTTCTACCAATTAAATACTGCTAAATAAATAGTTAAAAGCAGTGGCAGCTATAATGCTTTGCAGCTGGTGGATATCTCCTTAAAAACTTTACAGTAGACATGTGTTCCTGTCAGCACACATATAAAACAATGGAAATTTGAGGAAAATACCTTAAAAGCCAGAATGGTATAGGTTATTCATTACCAAGATAATGCTAACAAGGCAAGAATACTAGCTGTTTATGTAGTGGAAAACAGGCTAAATAGTCATTAACTTGCATCTTCCTCCTGCGTGTCACCTTCACACCTAGCCTGAGTTGCTGCATGATAGCTTGCATATACCCTGTGAAAGCCCTACTGAAGTCCTCTGTGCCAATATACAAATGCATGAGGACTCTGTAATGCAGGAACATCTTTGTTCAACATCATTTTAAAATGGAAGGCTGAAACACAGGACTACAATAAATTATCACCGTCTATCTCATGAACAAAATCCAGGACAGCTGGGACTATGTAACCTTCTCCCATGCATCACTTCTCACACTTAGCCTTGTGCAGCTCTGCAGCTTTAGGAACAGCTGGGAAAATACCCACTGAAGGCTACTGCACAGGTACAGCATACTGCCTTTTCCTGTGTTTCCTGTGTGTCATGGTGCTGGGCTTGGTGTAACACAAGAGGGAAATGAGCGTCAGTAACATTTTATCCTGGGTTGTAAACCCCTGGTGTGAATGGATTCCACTTTTCCCAGGGCAAGGGCTGCCCCTGGTTTGAAGGGCCTTAATTGTAGAGGTGAACGCTTAGGATGACAAAACCTAGTGCACCACCACATTTGTTATAAAAAGGGAAAGTTATAACTTCTAAGTACACAGCAGAGGGGAGACAGAAAGAGATCTCCTTAAAGTACCCAATATTTCTGATGGGTTGTACATGCTGTAGTGAAAACAGCACATTAGGGCACTTCCATTCCTAATTAAGCATCAATGTGCTGATACAGACATTTTAGAAAGAACTCAAGTTGGAGTTGAGTCGTTGCTGTTTAAGGCCCACAGAAAGCCTTTAAGACAGAGAGCAGTCAGAGCATAAACAGGATGTGGACTTTGCTCTTGACGCATGCCCATCCCGTTCCACCAGCAGAACATCTGTGAGGCATTTCAGACATGAATGTTACATTGTTCTACACCTACAATGAGAGGTGAGGGAAACAAGAGAATAGGCTCCCAGTTTCAGCTCTGCCTTTTTTCCCTTTCCAAAATCCCTTTTGTTTTATTACCCCCGTATGCTTTGGCTGGCAACTCCAAAGCACATTTGTTTCCCACTAAGACTTGTGATTTTTTTTCTCCTTGTTTCCCTCACAGTTTGGTGTGGTTTCTTGCATAAGCATGGCATTCCAAGCACTGAGTTATATTTAACGCTCCTCTCATTTTATTGTTTGTATGTTGAGTCTAACAATGCAAAACCACATTAAACACAGGCATATTTGCTATTTAAAGGCATTTTCAGTCAAGACTCACAAGATGGAGTCACATGACTGTCTCCTCAATAATATAAGAATGTGTAACCCTTGCCAGACAGAATGATACTTTGATAGTCCTCAACTTATCTGAGTTACTGTAAATAAGTGATCTCACCTTATCCAAAATGCTCTCAGATCCCCTTTTCTTCATCTACAAATAAAGTGGAGCCCTTTCTGCCACCCTGTGCTTCCATGAACTAAACTTAATTGTCTGGAAATGAGCAGTCTTAAAGATTATTCTCAGCTGATATAACCTCATGTTCCACATTCATTTACAAGTAAAGTTACTCCTCCATGGTTACCCTTCCAGGTACACAGTGAAAACTCCCAGTTTGACTCATATTTCTCCCTGCTTGTTTTTAGAAAACAAGTTAAGTGGTAACCACTTGGCAGAAGTGCTTGTATCAGAACTGAGGCACAGGACAGCAGGACAGACAGATGCATCTGAGATGTCTGTGCACTATCTCTTGACCCGTCACATACTCCTGACAGGTACAGGCAATATCAGAATCCCAGTGTGACGAGCCTGTTGCCATGATGTTCCAAGGAGTATATTTGGCCATGATTTTCTTGGTCTATTGAGAAAAGTCTTCATTCCTTGAAACATGGAGCAAGACATTGAAACAAAGGGCTTCCCCTGTAGTGGTTTCCTACAGTAATTTTAAGACTAAGATAAAGGTAAGAATCTGCTCAGAGCCTCCTGAAGCACCAGGAAAGGAAATACAGGGAAAACCAAAAGGGGAGCAACAGAGACAATTCCCCGGCACAGTTATGAGAAGACAGAATCATAGAATCACAGAATCACCCAGGTTGGAGGAGACCTTTAAGATCATCGAGTCCAACCATCAACCTAACACTGTGAAAACCACCACTAAACCACATCCCTCAGCATAATGTCTACCTGTCTTTTAAATACCTCCAGGGATGGCGATTCCACCACCTCCCTGGGCAGCCTATTCCAATGTTTGATAACCCTTTTGGTGAATAAATTTTTCCTAATATCCAATCTAAACCTCCCCTGGCACAACTTAAGGCCATCTCCTCTTGTCCTATCACTTGTTACTTGGGAGAAGAGACCAAACCCCACCTCTCTACAACCTCCTTTCAGGTAGTTGGAGAGAGGGATAAGGTGTCCCCTCAGCCTCCTTTTCTCCAGGCTAAACAACCCCAGTTCCCTCAGCCGCTCCTCATAAGACTTGTTCTCTAGACCTCTCACCAGCTTTGTTGTCCTTCTCTGAACACACTCCAGAATCTCAATGTCTTCTTGTAGTGAGGGACCCAAAACCGAACACAGAATTCGAGGTGGGACCTCACCAGTACTGAGTATATGGGGACAATCACCTCCCTAGTCCTGCTCGCCACACTATTCCTCATATAGGCCAGGACGCTATTGGCCTTCTTGGCCATCTGGGCACACCGCTGGCTCATATTCAGCTGACTGTAGACCAACACCTCCAGGTCCTTTTCTGCCAGGCAGTTTTCCAGAAGTATGGGGTACTCAGATGACATTGCAGCCCAGAGATAGGAAAGTCAGGTGAGGGTCTAGGCCTGTGAAAGACTGGCCATTCATGCTCTCACCTGCCAGTTTCAGCACACAAACTGGCACTGATAATTTACTGATGTGGGAGCTGTCGCAGAGAAGTGACATGCTCAATATTGAGCAACTGAGCAACCAGAAAACAGAATTCTTGATGTAACATCTGTTTCTTTGATTCTCACTCTAGGTCTTTGTATTGATCCTGACTGAGAAACTGTTGCATGTTTAGGGGTTAGCAATCCACAGAACAGTTAACCTGAGTGGGTGTAGGCCTGTGCTGTGCTGCACAAATGCCTTGGCTGCAGGATAAACTCACCCAGCTCATTGTAACAGAGGAGCCTGCAGGTAGCTCCCACTCAATACCAGCAATTACACTACCTGGGTGGCCTTGCCTTATCTGAAAGTGCGGCAAGAAGTTCTCATGATAACATCCTTTAGGAATAGAGTTGTTTCCTTGTAAGGAAATTACATATTAGCTCAAAGGACAAAAAGGGAGAGGTTCTCTCCACAGATAGGGTTGGATCCGCTCTGTGCAATGCACCAGGGGAAAATCCATCTGGGCTCCATCTGATGCTTCACAAATGCGAAGTGCCCAATGTTTTCGTTTTCTATATTAATTTTCTTATTCTGTCTCACTAAAGCAGTTATTAAGACATTTGTTATTGGGCCTTTCTTATTTGGATCCTGAAAGAAACCCACACTGTCTCTCTCTTCTCTCTCTCACCTGAACCTCCATAAACTCCCCAACCCCACGCAGAATGGACTTGGATGCCTTTAGGCGCAACCAACAGGGGACTACTGGAACTTCCAACTACAAAAGGGTGATATTCACTACCCTAAACACCTTTTCAGAAATTTAATATGCTCCTTAATCCCAAGTTTGCAATTCCCACAAGACCTCCATGTCTGTTCCTGGGTTTTGACATAACAGCTAAGACTGGAAAAAACCTGGAGCCAGCACAGAACACAAATGCATGGAGTTAGATGAGAACCAATGCAAAGGCAGCACCAGGGACAACAGGAAAATGGGCCATCAGTAGAAGAGAGCTGGGTGTGTAGCCAGCAAGAAAAGGTTGCATCACTTGAAGAGCAAAATCTGTTTAGGGAGGTAAGAAAGGTATTACAGTAGAAACAGTAGAAACAGTGCTAATTATGCTGCAGTATTGAAGAATTCCACACAAAAGTTCCTTTCTGGACAGAGTTAGTTTTCAGGAGAACAGAGAATGAATACATGCCATAAAGTCAATCAATACAGTTTAAGAATTTAAGAATCTGACTGAACTTCCTAATGCATGACAAGCTCCGCTTATAATGCTGTTGAGCCCCTGTGTATTTTCAGCTGGGCTTCATTTGAACAGTGGCACTAGAAATATCAGTGTTTTAAGTACAACGGGTTATGTTATGAAGTTAGGAATAATATAAAAACTACATTACAGTAAGTTGCTCATAGTGCATCAGCTTATTCTCAGTAGGACTATAGAACCAATAAACTGGTTCAGATCAATAGCCTGCTCCAGTACTGCCCTCCAGCTATGACCAGTACCAGACATTTGAGAGGAAGGAGTAATAAACTCCACAGGACACAATATTGGAAGACCATGTCCAAAAATAAGTTTCTTCCTAGCTCTATACCATTATTTACAGCCTGGCATATACTCTTGACTCATTACTATTGTTATATATAATACTAGTCTACAGTGGCTGGAGATGCAACACAAAGCACATCTGTAACAGCTGCCTCAGTGGTACAGTTCCTTGGGTTAAGAGGACAACAGAGGGTTGACATCAACAAGTGCTGTGGTCAGCTTCAGCCCAGCTCTTCTGCAAGCAAGCACCCTGAGCACAACTCATTTAGCCCTTCCCATTTTACAGCAAGAATTGTTCATCAGAGGCCAAACCACACAGTCTAAAACACTACCATGCTAAGCATTGTTTCTCAGTGTGACATCTGAACCTCTCTTCCAAGATATTTCTTCTTTCAGTGTCCCATGACCAAGGATTTCTCCACAGGAGCCTTCTCCATGCAGTCAGAAAAGTATGAAAATTCAACTTGAACTTTTTCTAGACATGACTTTCTTCTTTCATACTTCTGGTTTTTTCTTGTAACAGAATACAAAGAAGTCCTGGCTTTAATCCTATTAGACACAGGTTGCTGCCCTACACCTGCTTTTTCTAGTCATACTTCTAGCAGGTGGGTCTGTTAAATTAGTTGCCTTCCTCCAAATACAACTATGTTGGCTAACTGAGTTCACCAGCTGTCACTAATCATTCCTTTTCTGGGGTGGATTTGCAGATTCCTGTTAAGCTGTTTCTCTCAACACAGTTTTCTAACAGCATTAGCCAATGTATAATAGCTACCAGTTTCCAATTATATGGACAAAATGTCTGCATATTGCAAATGTTAATAAGTGGAACAGGTTCAGTAGGATAGAAAAAGTGAAAGGAAATGGGATAGAAAAACAGACATAGCCAAGGGAGAGTAATTATTGTCTGTTTATCTCACAACCCATGCTACAAAAATGTAGGCAATGGTAAAATATCATTTATTCTAATCTTATTCAGCATCACACCACACTATGAACAGTTAAGATTTGGATAAAACATGATCCAAATAGCCTACATCCAAAATACCAAATAGAACAGGAATAACATTGCAAAAGCAAAATGACTCCATTGTATGAAAACAACCATTTACATATTTTCAAGTGAAAGATTTACTGTGACTGGAGTAAGGACAGTATTCAGATTGGAAAGTAATATAACTGCATTCTGTTTCTAGATTTGCTGCTGATTTCTAGCATGTCTTTGGGTAAGTCATTTGAAGAACAGAGCTTTTGAGCTGAAATAACAACCCCTTTCCTCTTCCTTCCCACCCTGCCTCCCACTTATCTGGAGCTATATTCATGTTTGGAGCACTCTGAATCTTCTACTGTCTAGCATCACTAAAACTCAAGAGATCTGAAAAACTGATAACCCATTTTGATGAAAAAGAATCAGAATTACACCTCATTTCCTTCATACAGATTTAAAACAACTGTCAAGCTTCTTACTTTCAAGAAGCCATGACATGGCATTATGTGCCCAATAGGGCAGAATGAACTGTGAGAATAACAGGTTTTGATAAGCTGTGTTGCAAGGAGAAATGCACGCTAGTTAACACTGCAAACACAATCTTAAGAAACAGCCTTTAGAAATAGTCTTTAAAAATAGTCTTTAGGTATTAAAATACTTTAAAGTTCTGGAGCTGTAAAGCTATATGAAGCTCTGCTATAATGCACTGTCCAGTCTTACTTTCTTTGTATAAAAACACAGGGAAAGCTCCTTTATTTATACAGTCTTCCACCAGTCAGCCCCTGTGAATGACCTTTACTCTCCACCTGATGGAAAGAGGACAGAAAGGAGACTTACAGCCTAGAATATGTTTTATCATCAGGTAAATTTCTATATCTACAGGCACTTGACCACCACTGCCATCAGCTTGCCTTCAGCTCTGTACGCAGTACAGTTTTGAGTCCCATAGGCAATTCTTGCATCTTTAGCTCAAATACATGTTCACTGGTTTATGTCACAGTATCAAGGTGACAGTGGAAGTTTCCTCTCTCATTTCACATAGCATGTAAACACATATACACAACATGAACTATAAGGTAAAGTAACTTTCCATGCCTAACATACTCATGGTTGACTCTGTTAGGCTATTCTGCTGTTCACCTCTTCTCCTATTCTCATTACTCAAGTTCATCAGGGTCTTCCAATCATGTTAATTTCAGATACTTAAAAAGCCATGAACAATGCTGTGGTAAAAAGCTCATTTATTTTCCTCTGAGACAACCACACAAGGAAATCAGCCAGGTTTTGAGGAAAAACAATAGCATGTTTTGGATAACAGAGGCCACACTGTTCCATCTTTTGGTAGAGGTTTTGTATATTATTTATTAATGACAAAGTGCTAGCTTTTTTTTATAAAACATAGCTTGTGGATGAAAGGAGTCTTTTGTATCCACCTATGATATGAAATTAAAAATACTTTAAGAGAATCAAGTTTGTGATATTATTGATAGTCAAACAATGAAGTTCCAAATATTTTTCTAATGGGACTTTTAGGTAATTCTTATATATTCCAAAATTTTCAACACTCAGATTAGAATATCTGCTTTCCTGTGTGTGCATAAATACAAAATACACTTGTTTCTATTGCTTCAGATGAATAAAATAGTTTATAGGAACAATGCAAAGCAAATGAGAACTTTGTTTTTTAAAACTCCCATTTTCTTCATTCATCTAAGAAATGCACTCGAGGAATATTGCTTATTCTCTAATAAAAACTGCTTTCGGTATTAAAAAGTAAAAAGAATGAAAAAATTAGTAATAGAGTAAGTAATTTGTTCAAATCAAATCTGGATTATAAAGGCCTAACTAACCAGAAGAGTAATCATTTGCAGTCTCTGCATTCTCCTCAAAGTTGCAGTGCTTTGCATGACAGCTATATTTAAATACCTGTGCCTCTTGCTGTTTCAAATAAGTATTAACACAATGTTAACACAATAATGCATTTACCAGGTCAGTTTAGTTATTAAAAAAATCCACACTAATGAATTATATTTTTGTTACAAGCAAAAAATCAAGGTATGTTACAAATCATTCAAATCAAAACACTGTAAACTTCAGCTAATTCATCAAAGGAAACTTTATTATTTGTCCTGTTTGTCAATGTAAGTTCAGTAACAGAAGCCAAATTCAATTTTTTTAAATTCCTATTTTTATGACTTCTAGAGAGCACATTATCATTAAACATTGTGGAGAACTGTACACGAGGACCAGCTACTTTCTGTTTATATGCAAAGGGCATTGTCTTGACAGTCATAAATAGCTTCCCACCCAAAAAACACCTGTCAAAACAAATATGAAAATTCAACAGGTGATGTTTTCAATATCTTTTGTCTTTCATCATGTTTTATTATTCAATGTGAAGTGTCATCAAGTGCCAGACTTAGCTTTACGATACATGATAATGTATTAAGCTACCTCTGGTATCTAGGAAATAACATATTAGAGATACATTGGTGGTTGGTGCTATCTGCAGACAAACCAGCTGAAATTTATCAGCACATCATTTAGTCTGTTACAAAAAGAAGACCTAGTTAAAATGGTCTGATGGCTTTCAGGTACTCTAAAATCTGTGGCTTTAGATCTAAATTGCTGCATGCAGCACATAAGAAGTGGCACAGAGTTATACCATTGTAAAAAGAGCTTGGGGAGGAGGTTGTACACATTTTGTCAATCTGTACAATGGACTGGGATGCTTTCCACCGTCCCCTGAGAAGCTGCTAAGAGCTTGCTTCCATACACCTAGCCAACCTATACAGCCTTCATCCAGTGCCAATGCATTTTGCACCCCTGGGGACTCACAGTATTATACATTCCTCTGTTTCCTCAGGTGGAGAGACTGAAAAAGCCCAGGAAAAAGAGTGGTTAGACCTTTCAAGCCTCCAGCCTGCACAAGAACCAAGTACGTAAGACCTACTCATGCTCTTACTGAGCACCATAAAGGAGAATAGCATCTCAACAATTGTACTACGTTTCTCTGTCCATTATGCTGAAACTCATCTCTATCACCTTGAGGATCAGGAAGTGATAAACACACACAGGTTTTGTGTGTCCTGCAAATTCAAACTAGAAAGGAAACAAGATGTCTTCATTTGGAGTTGCTTTACAACTAGCACTGGTTGCACTTGAGTTGTGGTCAATGTCCAGGTGGAGACCAGTGACAAGCAGTGTCCTTCAGGGGTCTGTATTGGGACCACTATTATTTAACATCTTTGTCAGGGACATGGACAGTGGGATTGAGTGCACCCTCAGCACGTTTGCAGGTGACACCAAGCTGAGTGGTGTGGTTGATACTAGAGGCACAGGATGCCACCCAGAGGGACCTTGACAAGCCTGAGGGGTGGGCCTATGTGAACCTCATGAAGTTCAGCAAGGCCAAGTGCAAGGTCCAGCACCTGGGTTGGGGCAATACCAAACATGGATACAGGCTGGGCAATGAGTGGATTGAGAGTAGCCCTGCAGAGAAGGACTTGGGGGTATTGGTGGATGAAAAACTGAGTCTGAGCTGGCAATGTGCGCTCACAGCCCAAAAAGCCAACCATATCCTGGGCTGCATCAAAAGAGTCATGGCTAGCAGGTTGAGGGAGGTGATTGTTCTCCTCTACTTGGGTCTTGTGAGACCCCACCTGGAGTACTGCGTTCAGCTCTGGGGCCCCCAGAATAAGAAAGGCATGGACCTGTGCAAGTGGGTCCAGAGGAGGGCCACAAAAATAATCGGAGGGCTGGAGCACCTCTTCTGTGAAGACATGCTGAGAGAGCTGGGGTTCTTCAGTCTGGAGAAGGCTCCAGGGAGACCTTAGAGCAGCATTCCAGTACTTAAAGGGGGCCTACAAGAGAGCTGGAGAGGGACTTTTTACAAGGGCATGTAGTGATAGGATGAGGGGTAGTGGCTTTAAACTGAAAGAGGGTAGATTTAGATTAGATATTAGGAAGAAATTCTTTACTATGAGGGCAGTGAGGCACTGGAACAGGTTGCCCAGGGAAGTTGTGGATGCCCCATCCCTGGAAGTGTTCAAGGCCAGGTTGGATGAGGTTCTGAGCAACCTGATCTAGTGGAAGATATCCCTGCCCATGGCAGGGGAGTTGGAACTAGATGATCTTTAAGGCCCCTTCCAACCCAAACCATTCTGTGATTCTATGACAGCACATGAGCTGACAGTTGCTAATGGGAAGGAGAGAGACTGTTTGCTCATTCTGGTGCAAGTATGAGGCAACATGCTGCTCTAAACCCAAGTATTTTGGCTCAGTAGCCATAATTTATAACTGGAACGTAAATGTGACCAGTACAAAGATAGTTAATAGATTTCTTTCTTTCTATTGAAAACACCAGACTACATTTTGAGTATACAGCTGAAATTAACAGAAACAGGGCAGAATAAAGTAATCTGAGGTGACAGCTTTCCTGCCAAACACCTGTTTGCCAGAGCTTCCTGAGGCAGCAAGCCAAGAAAGATGCAAGTACACAAAAAAGCAACCTTTTTTTTCTAAATCAACGTATACAGAACAATTTTTACTGCTATACGTTTCCCTGATGGGGAAGGAGGAAAACAAATTAAAAAAAAAAAAAAAATATTGTGCTCTAATAATTAATTCCAGACTTAGTTAACAATGGTTTCTAGAGATTTTAATATAATCATATTTTCACTTGGTTTATATTAGACGTTCTGCTCAAAATCTATTCTTAGATATCCTCAAATACCATGATAATATGGCATCATAAGTACAGGAAAAATAGATTGGCAGATGTGATTTTAAACATTGAGTATCTTCAGAACTCCACTAGAACAGACTATTGCTCACAGGCAGTAGAACAACACAGGGACTTCTCAAGAAAGTCTCTACCTCAGTATGACAGCAATGAGTAAATGAGTATTAGAAAGGTCTTTTACATTTTTGCTACAGCCATTTATAAGCTGGTCTGTAAGAATCTGGCCAGCCTAAAAAACTAGGGATCATCATCTCATCAGCTTGCAAAGTATTTCTGTAAAAGAGAAGTCTGAGAAGCTAAAGTGCTTTGCTCTGACAAGTACAGCAAGAAAGTGTTCTTATTCCAGTCACATAAAGAAGTTTGGGCCAGAAAAAAATGAGGCTGGATAAGTCACAGACACTCCCTAACGGATGGAGGAATTTCCTTCTCTATGGACTGTGGAATACCAGTTCAGTCATCCAGTAATTGCAATAAATATGGGTTTGGAACATCTGACTTTTTTTTTTTTTTTTCAATTAGTCATGATCCACTAAACACGTTGCTCACTGGTTCTGTATGCTCTGCTGCAGAATCTCCTCCCTATTAACTCAGACCTAATGGCACATAAGGTACCTGAGTGCTTCCAATAAGTCCCAGAGAGCTAATACTAGCTTTATGGGAGGACAGCCTGTCCAAGAGAAAACATTATGTTCTTTAAAGCCAAAAACTCCACCTTACTTCTTTCCATGAATGATCTCTCTCCTTACTTCAGAAATTTGAGTTCTTTGGAGCATTTTATCCCCCCTCCTTTTTCTGTCACACAGATGTACACATATGTCCCATTTGTTTTAATGTGGGAAAGGAACAGCTCCTGAGCAAAAGACTCAAGCTACCAAGCTCATATACATATTTTTTAATGAAATTAATGCAAACTTGATACCAAAATATTTTTTCCCAGTTCTTTACCTTCCCTCAGATTAAACAGGCTACCTCTGAGCAAACAACTTATGTCACTACCTAAAAACATCAGTTCTGGGCTGCAGTTTTTCAGATCCTTGCAGTTCAGTTATAAACAAATTGTGAATCCTTATACCAAAGTATATGTTTATCTGTCCACTGTGGACTACAGTTACTGTAACTGTATTACTTGGACCTTTCATCCACCAGGTCTGAGCAGAGTACCCCTGCTGTTGGGCAGCATCCTGTATTTCCATTTTCCCATAACATTTTCTCCAGAGCAGCCTTAAGACGGGTTCCTTCTGGTAACATCACACCTACATCTGTAATTTTCTGGTGAAGCTGAAATCATGTGAACATGTGCAAGAATTAGGTGCTCTTCACGTTATTGTCTGACCTCAATATCTGACTGACTCATCTCAAAGACAGTGAGTCTGTCTAGGTATGGCTAGGCTTCACCACTTCATAACTACAATAAATAGGTGGCCTCAGCAGTAGCTGTATCCTCTGACTACCTGGGCCTGTGAGAGCTGAATGCCTGCAGACATGAAGTGTTAGTGCTAACAAGCCTCCTGGATCTGCAGTGAGGTGTCTGCGGCTGCTTTGGATAGGCAATACTAAAGGCAACTGGCATGTCTTTTGGGGAGCCTTTTGGGCAGTCTGAAGCAAGAGTAACTTGAAAATGATTTGTGGGATAGCGGAGTCTCTGAGAAAGGTACCTCTCCTCTCTTTAAGGAGAAAGGTTTGCTCTAGTGTAGCAGAGACTGTGGAGCAATATCTAGGAGCAAGTGAAACAAGGGAGGGCTGGCACATATAATGTGTTTTCCCAATGCTGTGAGAAAACAGCACCAGTGGAGTGGAAAGCTGGAAAAAAATGCTGGGTTGTCTCAGAAAGATCTGTTATTTTCTGCCCTCTCATGGAAGGCAGGTCTACCTGGGCACAGACAGGCTTTTTTCGGTCACCATCCTGCATATAGGCTGTTACATTGTAGATGAATTGTCCAAGAAAGGAAAGGAAGAGGTCTTGGAAAAAAAATATACTTCTGTCTACACAAGATAGTGACACTGTTCTAATGCACGTGCATCTGTTTTCAGGCAGGACACAGCACTGGGTTTTGTACAGGAAGTATTAATCTATTTAAAGGAGGATGTTGATTTATTCATCTTTCATTGTGAATCCACAGCCACACTTAGGAAATTTCATGGTACAGGCTGCTTGTCTCCTAGAAAATCAATGTGTAGATTGGGTTCTCTGGTGTCTTTGCTTTGCATTCCCTCTTCACGTGCCTTATTAAATGAAATGTTTTCAAAGAGTTTTAAAAAGAACTACTTCTTCTTGACAGAACTACTGTCACTATCTACTTCCTCTGCAGTGACAGCAGACCCACATCTGCACTCTGTCCCTGTAGGAGTACTCATCCCGTCTCCATGTTTCTGTCTGGGAGGAAAGAGGAGCACTCATCCTTTGCCTTCCTGGCTGACCTCAGAACAGAGTTCTGAGCTGCAGGAAGTGCAGATAAAACTCATCCACAGCATCTAATACTCACTCCTAATGAGAACTAATCCCACCACTGCACTGTTCTTTCAAAATAACAGTAAACAGATAAATGCTTATACTTAGAAATACAGTTGCAAGATGAGTAAGGAGCACACAGAGGCATATCTGCAACTCAGTTCTAATCATATAAGATTAAAATTCATATCACAGTGAATCAACAATATTTTTTTAATTTAAATTTAGATCCCAAGTTGATCCTTCCCATTGCGATGTTTTACCTCACATACACAGCCGTGGCTAAACCTATGAATAAGTGCCATTAGTCTCTGGGATCTTATAAAAGACAGTGCTATTCATTGTGGTCTGGAACAATTGTTTGGAGAGGTATATAGCTAAATTACATGGATTTTGATTGTTTAAATTCCCAACTTGAAATCAGAGGGCAAATTTTGAAGTAATTCTCATGCAATTAAAAAGAAGACAGAAAAAGAGAAAGTTTGCGACAGTGATACGCAGCCAACTAAAATTTTGTACTCTGGTGTATTTGAGTGTGCAATACAAGATTTATTCTCCTGTGTATATAAATCTGTTTCACACATTCAAATAAATGCAGCTGTGTTTATTTCAGAGAGTAGAGTTCCAGATGCATACATGCAGAAATCCAGATATACATATGAGCACCTTATTACATTACAATTTTCCATTACATTTTTATAACACTTAGAATTTTTTGCCACAGAGCCCTCTGGAATATGCCCCAGGACATTCAGCACTTGCCCCAACAATACAATCTGAAATCCTAAGGGCCACCCAAGTTTGAACTGCTGTGATACCACCTCCGTGTTTTGCCTGGAATGAGAGGAGGCTTTCAGACTGTAAGAATTTAAGCTACAGGTCCAGCACTTGAATAATACCATTCTTTCAGCAGTATGATATAACTGTGAAGTTTTAGACCTTACAATAACTTCAAACTATACTAAAAAATTGCAGGTCCAGAAGAAATTCATATTTTTGCAAACAGGCAATGTCTGCTTGCAGGCATAATAATGAAGGTATGCCAAAAAAACCTGCCAGTAAAACATACAGAAAGACACTGCACTGAAAATTTCTGTGATTTTTAAACACAAAAAAATTAATTTCTTCTGCAAGTCCAATCACAGTAGGATAGATTTCACAGCCCCCCAGAATTATGTAGCAGCTCTTGTTAATAAAAGTGCAAAAGACATTAAAAGCTTAAAGCAATAAACTTGAAAACATAAACCAGAGACGTGGGCTATAGCATTAATAGCCACAATACAAACTGCAAATACAAAACTGCTAAATAAAACTGTGAAAAAAAAAAAAAAGGGTATGCTGTTTTCTATAAAGTGCAGACAAGAACCCTACACAATCTAGATTACAGTTCTAGAGATTATTTCACATATTTATTTGCTTAGCAGATTATTTTCCCAATATGAATCATGTAAATAGTGTCATGGAGCACACACTGAAAATCAAAGGCAAAAAATGAGTGTAAAACAAACAGAATACAGGGAAGATGTCCTACCATTGTGCAAAATAGCTTATTTGTATCAGGAAAAGTTTATTTTCTACCAAACCATATAGAACTGCAGCAGAAAAAAATAGTGGAAATAATGTTACCAAAGACAAAAATTTAAGATCCATTTAGACATTTGGGTTTTTAGTCCATACCTTATTGTGAAGATGTCAAACAACTAGAAAAATAGTAGAGACATTTACTTTTCTAAAACCATTGGTGAAACCTTTATGCAAATCACACTGACACCATGTAAATAAGTGTTTTTCCAAGAATAAAAATATATGTTCTTTTGACATTTCTTTTCTTGTTCAGTTCATATTTTAGAAAGCCTGTTCTCTGTAAAGGATCACATGCTGTATTGTAGTCGACTTTTAAACTACATCAATTTTTCAAGTCAAAAGACACTTTATTGACAAATAAGTCAGAGAGAAGTTGGAAATGTTTAAAACATCGTTGTTAAGCAATCTGATCACAAAAAGAAGGCAATCTAGAAGAACAGTATCAAGAACCTTCCACGACACTTCACTTCTGGCCTGAGAACTTCTATATAAGGAATGTACACAAAGGGTACTTTTTAGGAGGTTACTGGCACCTGAAAGTGGCCCCTGAGGTACAGATGTAGTGTTGCTACCATGAGAGCTTATAGTTAACAGTTTAAAAATGAGGTGTGGAGGGAAAGAGTCCAGCATTGAACCTTTTCCGGTGCATACACTGAGGCACTGTACTGCCTATGTATCCAGCAGAACCCTCATTCAGCTTGTAAAGTCTGATCCCATACCAGGCATACTTCATGGAAACAGTTTAAAAATAAGTTTTCCCAGTGAATAGCAGGTGGGACTACCCTACAAAATCTTTTTTGGCTTGGGGCACAAACCTGCTGAAATACTTCACCCAAAAGAACGATAAAAGATGTATTGCTTGAAACTTTGGTCATAGTCTGGCTGGTGTCTGGGTAGAGCCTGACAACTCTTACGTTTTATGAAGGAATCTGCCTCACTGTGTGTGTTTACATTGCATATGTGACCACCAGCTCACACAGCCATTTTCTATTCTAGGTGGTCTCACAAGTTCGAGTATTTTTTCATCCAGAGACAGATTGAAGGGATCCACTGTATATATTGAGCTGTAATGTGATTTGCAAGTACCTAATAAATGAAAATACCTTATGTTTGTTGCAACTGAAACTCTAGAACCTTAATTAGCAGATGATGGAATTGCTGACAGAGTTCAAAGAGTCAGGGATAATGAAGTCAGGAATAAGCAACCTCCACACACTGGTGGAGTCATTAAAGGAAAGTGAGAGGGAATTTGACAATTAGATTGCTTTAGAAGGCACTATAGCACAATGCAAAGAAAAAGATTACTGGCAGGTCAGCAATGAGGGTATTTGAAATAGTCTAGATTTACACTAACCTATTTAAGCCCGTTTTTCCTGCACATTGACACAAAATAATACAGACATCATAGTTACACTGGCAGGACTGTTAGGTCTCCAACTAAGGTATACTCAAACCCTGATTTAGCATTTCTACAAAATGAATAAAAAGTAGATAAATGCTCAAACCAGGGATTTTGTTAAACATCCTCTATACTAGCACAGAGAATAAGAAAAGGAAACTAGCAAGTGTGATAAATACCAAAATACTTTTTCTAATGCCCATCTGAGACATGACACAATAATAGATTTTGATCCAAAGTCCAGGGTCTTTGTTGCCTGCATGGGAGGAAAATGGCAGCATTATTCTCTGCATTTAAATTAATCCTTCAGGAAAAAGTAAAATAAAATAATGACATGTTCTACAGGAAATATAAACACTAAATGTAAAGTACTTTGGTGTCAGATGCTACACTACAACTTATAATGTAATGGTACAGGGTGCTAATTTCTCTGGATTTCTCCCGTGATCCACTGGCAAAGAGAAGCGCTTCCAAAGGCTGGCTTAAAGCATCCAGATTGGGCTTCTCCTCTTAACCTGGAGGCAATTCTAGAGTGGGGTCACTCTTGTGAGAATATGAAACTCGTGAACTTTCTCTGCTTCCTGTTTATAAACAGCATTTCCTATTCTCCCTTGAATCTAGTTTTTGACCTGACCCCTACTCACTGGCTGCTTCACAAACTGTCTAATCTGTGCTCCAAAATCCATACTGAGTACATTTTAATGACCTGTTCTGAGAGAACTGAAAATGATCATTTTCATGAATACGACAATGAATGTTAATACTCCAACAATTACGAAGAAAGTTCGCTGCTTGCCATCCATACCGTCCCCTTCCACAAAGGATAACTGATCCTGTGAAATCAGTCAGCCATCTGTGCACAAAGCAAAGTGGAAGCACAGAAGCCAGATAACACCAACGACTTTGTAATGGTGTGCTAAGTCTTTAAGTATTTTTAAATAACTAGCATATTCACAGTGTCCTGCTCAGTGCCTGCAATGTCTGTTTAAGTGTAGGCAAAAACTACGCCAGCAAAAAATGCAAATTCAGACAGAAAATATCCGTGTCACTTAACTCAGCAGAACTTGTGCTTTCCATTTCAGGGGAGAAGCCAGAGTCCTTGATCCTGTGACACTCTCAAAGGTTATAATAATCCACAAGAAGCACAGGGCAAGTGGAGAGTCCTGTGGTGTAAGGTACTAATGTTAGCAGTAAAGGTAAATGTATATTACCATGACAAAGCTAATACAAGGGGGATCCAAATTCCAGTGTTACATCTAATTTACACAATAATGAACTGAATATCTCAATGCCCTTCTGTGTTACATTTTAGTCTCTCAAACATTTCTTTTCTTGGACCATTACATAGTTACTCTCCACTAAAATACTTGAAAAGCTGAAAAGGCTTCCAAAAATGAAATTGTATTCAGAAATAGATAAATAAAACCAGTGTGGATATCTTCTCTAAAAGATAAATAAACTAGCATTTGCTCTATGTGATTAAATAGTTCTTTATTGCTCAGCAAAGTAATAGGTTATACTTTGCAATAAGGATGCAACAATATACCACCCCAGGACTATATGCACCACATGCATACAGTGGACTGTGCTGCTGCCATTAGCTATGTATTCCTTATCACAGAACCACAGAATGGTTGAGGTTGGACGGGACCTCTGGAGGTCATCCTGTCCAACCCCCTGCTCAAGTAGGGCAACCCACAGCTGGTGGCCCAGGGCCACGTCCCTACAGCTTTTGAAAATCTCCAAGGATGGAGACTCCACAATCTCCCTGGGCAACCTGTGCCAGTGTTCAGTAACCTTCACAGTAAAGTGTTTCCTGATGTTCAGAGGGAGTTTCTTGTGTTTCAGTGTGTGCCCATTGCCTCTGGTCTTGTCAAATGAATGCTTTGATGTGCTATGAATGCTTTGTTTTTATTGCTAAAATTTATCACTCTTTTTATCTCCTATTTAATTTGTATGACAAAAATAGATATTATAACAATATTTATGTACCATAAATCTTGGCGGCATCATCAGATTGTTATCGTCGCGTGCAGCAAACTATCACTTCACCCTATGACATCTAAAATATAGTTGAGTTGATCATCAAGGTTTTGTTTGGTCTACAAGCCTGTACAACCCTATATCACAATGGCACTTTATTACTATTAATTAATTAATTGTACATTTAAGGAAAATATCTTTAGTCAAGCAGTTAGCAAGATCATGCCTCCTTCTTCTCTAATTTTAAGGCAAAATGCTTTATAAGCTTATACTGTAAGTTATGTCTTCTTCCACATAAACTGGCATACAAATTAGTATTTACTGTGAATTAGGTAATGCAGTAGGCCCTTGCGTTTATTTTTCTTTGTTGTTTTCAGGAAACCTCTATAGCATTTATGGCAGGCAGCATTTTTAAGTCAACTTTTTGTTTAAAGTACAAGCTGGCTGGCATCCAGGCTGCAGACTACCATGAAGAAGGCAACAAAAAAAAAATACAACCAGGAAAGGGCAAACTCAGAGGGTTCTAGTCTCTTCTAGCTTAACAGATTCACTCCCATTAATCTCTGCAGGCACTTGGTGCCCACAGGACCACAATGATGGGAGACAAGGTCCCCGAGATTAGATGGGGGCTCCATGCCATCTGAGAAGGGAGAGGCCCGGGTGTGCAATGACCTGGCACTGGAGTGCGGAGACAAACACTGCTGATTTGCCAAGTGCTAAGTTTTTCCAGTTGCTAAACTGATTTAAACAAGTTTGTTTTGTGTTAATGCTTATTCACAGTGCTACATAAGGGGAACTTGGACTTTTATAATGTCATCCTTGGCTAGAGGCATCTTCTCATAGCCTGATTGCCATTAACCCCAGCATTTCTGCAAAACTTTTAGTCATGCAATCCCCATTGCAATTAGTGGCAGATGGGCTAAATCCCACACAAATGTAAGGGAAACGAGAGGAAGACATAGCTCTGTTTAAATGTTCAAGAAGACATATCTCAAGGAAGGGTGGGAGTAGAAGGAAAAATAGCTTAGTGCTATGAAAACATTAAAAAATGAAGACCTGGTATTGGGTAGTGAAGACAACTACATCATGAACAGCGCACAGTGATTTTGATGGGTGCAACAGGTAAGGATACAAAAAGAAAGAAAATACTGAAGATACCTCCCTTTTAATGACTTGTTTAAGAAAAGAAGTAATGCAATACCAAAGAAACGGAGAAG
The DNA here is from genome assembly GCA_008921705.1 of Burhinus oedicnemus. Classification (NCBI taxonomy): domain Eukaryota; kingdom Metazoa; phylum Chordata; class Aves; order Charadriiformes; family Burhinidae; genus Burhinus; species Burhinus oedicnemus. The sequence continues at coordinate 360,836 of VFFE01006966.1, read as the reverse complement.
TGCAATCATTAAGCAGACACAAAGGAACAATGAGAAGGTACGATTAAAAAGAAAAGTGTGGTTGAATGGGGATGAATTAATTGGAGAGTCAGTCTCCTTCCTTTGGATGAGAAAAGCAGGCTAGATAATACTCCAGCAAAGGTACAGTAGGAGGCTTATGAGCTGACAGAAGAATTGACATGAAAATGTTGAGAATGTTCCCAGTAAATTAGCCTAATGATTAATTGGAAATTGCATTCTTGAAAGTCTTACTTAAAAATACTCAACATTAGAGAAATTAAAGGTCTCAGGACTGAGTTTCTTTATACACTGTGAATACAGTCATATAGGAAGGTGGGGGCTCACTACATACATACAATCACCAAAACAATTAATGTCCTAGCTATTTAGCTAATGAAAGAGAACGGTTAAGGGAACTTAAAATTCCAGGCTTAAACTTTCAGTATACTTATCATTTCTTATATTGTTTGCTTACTCTTGACATTTCCCAAAACTCAGATAATGAAAATACTCCCCTTATTATGCACTTGGTTTTACTTTCTCGTTGTCCATGCTGCCTGGCAGAGCTCTCAGCACTGCCATGTTTACTTAGCAAAATTCTTTTATTGGAATTCTTACATCAGGGAATGTAAATATTTCTGTCAGTCTTATGATTTTACCATAGGGTTTTTTTGTTGGATTTTGTGGTATTTTTGAAAACAAAACCTAAATTGAAACCTAATGTGGAATCAACAAAAATCTTTCAAATCTATCTCTATCTCTGTCTCTGTGAAATATACCTGTGCAGATGCACAAAATCAATTTTTTAAAATCTGATTCCTTTTTAATTTTATGTTACAATGCAATAAAGACAAAATAATGGATAAATGAAAAACTAAATTACACATTGACATTGGAAAATAAGATAATGAAAGTGCTCACAAAAATGAACATCAGGTAAAACATAAATACGTTAAAATGTCTAGTACTACAAACTGAGTGTTAAAGACAACAATATCAAAATAAAGCTGTAATGCTGACACATATAATAACCAAATATACAGGACTACAGCCTACAAAATTTTAAATAAAAAAGAGATGAAGTTTAAACGACAGAAAGATTTTGCAGGGTTTTGAAGGGGTCCTGATTTTGGGGTGGGTTTTTTTTTTTTTTTGTGGAGTGAATTTTATTGACAGTATTTAAGAAAGAAAATATCATATATAAATGAATACTGGACTATAAAGAACAGGAACCCATCATTCCAAAGCAGTCTTGGGATATATTTCAATATCCCATTTTGGGATATCCCTTCCTATTTTGTAACAAGAGAAGTGTATATTGAACTGGTTTTTGAACAAGAAGTCAGAGGGTGGGGCATTTGGGAAATTAAGAATTACAGTTTCCAGCAAGATACTTGTTTCAAAATTCTTTTTTATCAAGTATAAAGAATTCATTTACACTGGGGCAATCAGGTAAAATTCTCCTCCATTTTTATCAAAATTAAGAGAAAACACTGGGAAAGCTGTAAAGAAAATTAAGAGTTAACAGCTTTTTTTTTTTAAATCTATCCTCCATCTTTCCTGTGGCACATAAACCACTAGTACATACATATCGTGCCTTGATTAATGATATATTCACTATGGGAACCCATTATTAAACATCGGTTGCACACTGCTGCCCGAGAGAGATCTCTTAACTCTTATGAACAGTGTAAAGTATGTCAGACATTATAATATGGTGAATCTTTTTATTTCAGCAGCAGCATACCACTTTTGTGAAAACACATATCAGGAAATAAGCAAGAAATTTATAATCCTCATACAATTTTACCCAGGGGCAGAAAAATGAAAATATCAGCCCTTAGAATCAGTAAAGGTTAGAAATGCTATTAAAAGGGCAGTGGCCTGAAATGGCTCCATACTCCATGTTTCTCAGGTAAATAGCAAAGGAAACATTTATAGGTCTGACCATAGAGATGTGCAAAACGTGTCCTGGATCTTCCTGGGATGGAGTTTATTTTCTTCATAGTAGTTAACACAGTGCTGTGTTTTGGATTTGTCATCAAAATAGTGTTGATAACACACCAGTGTTTTGGCTATTTCTGAACAGTGTCAAGGCCTTCTCTGTTTCTCACACTGCCCCACCAGCAAGTAGGCTGGGAATGCGCAAGAAGCTGGGAGGAGATACAGCTGGGACAGCTGACCCAAACTGATGACATCACAGAATCATAGAATCATAGAATAGTTTGGGTTGGAAGGGACCTTAAAGATCATCCTCTTCCAAACCCCTTGCCATGGGCAAGGACACGTCCCACTAGACCTGATTGCTCAAAGCCTCATCCAACCTGGCCTTGAACACTTCCAGGGATGGGGCATCCACAGTTTCGCTGGGCAACCTGTTCCAGTGCCTCACTGCCCTCACAGTAAAGAATTTCTTCCTAATATCTAATCTAAATCTACCCTCTTCTAGTTTGAAGCCCCTCCCCCTCATCGTATCACTGCATGCCCTTGTAAAAAGTCCCTCTCCAGATTTCTTGTAGGCCCCTTTCAGGTACTGGAAGGCTGCTCTAAGGTCTCCCTGGAGTCTTCTCCAGGCTGAACAACCCCAACTCTCTCAGCCTGTCCTCATAGCAGAGGTGCTCCAGCCCTCTGATCATCTTCATGGCCCTCCTCTGGACTCACTCCAACAGGTCCATGTCCTTCTTATGCTGGGGGCTTCACAGCTGGACACAGTATTCCAGGTGGGGTCTCACCAGAGCGGAGCAGAGGAGAACAATCACCTCCCTCAACCTGCTAGCCATGATTCTCTTGATGCAGCCCAGAATATGGTTGGCCTTCTGGGCTGCGAGCGCATATTGGCGGCTCATGTTGAGCTTCTCATCTACCAAGACCCCCAAGTCCTTCTCCTCAGGGCTGCTCTCGATCCACTCTCCACCTAGCCTATATTTGTTCATGGGATTGACTCAACCCACATGCAGGACCTTGCACTTGGCCTTATTGAATTTCATGACGTTGGCACGGGCCCACCTCTCAAGCCTGTCCAGGTCCCTCTGGATGGCATCTTTTCTCTCCAGTGTGTCAACTGCTCCACACAGCTTGGTGTCGTCTGCAAACTTGCTGAGGGTGCACTCAGTCCCAACATCCATGTTGCCAACAAAGATGTTAAATAGTACTGGTCCCAGTACCGACCCCTGAGGAATACCTCTTGTCACTGCACGCCACTTAAACATCAACCCATTGACTGCAACTCTTTGAGTGCGGCCATCTAGCCAATTCCTTATCCACCCAGTGGTCCTTCCATCAAATCCATGTCTCTCCAATTTAGAGACAAGGATATAATGTGGAACAGTGTCAAATGCCTTGCACAAGTCCAGGTAGATGACATTTGTTGCTCTCCCCTTATCCACCAATGCTGTAATCTCATCGTAGAAGGCCACCAAGTTTGTCAGGGACGATTTGCCCTTAGTGAAGCCATGTTGGCTGCCACCAATCACCTCCTTATTTTCCATGTGCTTTAGCAGAGTTTCCAGGAGGATCTGCTTCATGATCTTGCCAGGCACAGAGGTGAGACTGACCAGCCTGTAGTTCCCCGGGTCTTCTTTTTTTCCCTTTTTTAAAAATAGGGGTTATGGTTCCCTTTTTCCAGTCAGCGGGAACTTCACCAGACCGCCGCAACTTCTCAAATATGATGGAGGGCAACTACATCTGCCAGTTCTCTCAGGACCTGTGGATGAATCTCATCAAGTCCCATGGACTTCTATGCCTTCAGATTCCTCAGCTGGTCTCGGACCTGGTCTTCTCCCACAGTGGGCAGTACCTCATTCTCCCAGTCCCTGCCTTTACCTTCTGCAACTTGGGCAGTGGGGTCAAAGCCTATACCAGTGAAGACTGAGGCAAAAAAGTTGTTGAGTACCTTTGCCTTCTCCATGTCCCAGGTGGCCAGGTCTCCCGTTTCCTTCCTGAGTGGGCCTACATTTTCCCTAGTCTTCTTTTGTCCCCGATATACCTATAGAATGCTTTCTTGTTGCCCCTGATGCCCCTGGCCAGATTTAACTCTATCTGGGCTTTAGCTTTCCTAACCTGATCCCTGGCTGTCCAGACAATTTCTCTGTACTCCTCTCAGACAGGTCCTTGCTTCCACCCTCTGTAGGCTTTCTTTTTCTGTTTGAGATTGTCCAGAAGCTCCTTGTTCATCCACGCAGGCCTCCTGGTGTTTTTGCCTGACTTCCTCTTTGTTGGGATGCACCACTCCTGAGCTTGGTGGAGGTGGTCCTTGAATATCAGCCAGCTTTCTTGGGCCCCTCTTCCTTCCAGTGCTTTATCCCACTGTATTCCATCAAGCAGGTCCCTGAAGAGGCCAAAGTATGCTCTCCTGAAGTCCAGGGTAAGAAGCTTACTGCACGACCTCCTTGCTGCCCTAAGGATCTCAAACTCAACCATCTCATGATCACTGCAGCCCAGGCTGCCCTTGAGCGTGACATTGCCCACCAGCCCCTCCTTGTTGGTGAGAACAAGGTCCAGCCTGGCACCTTTCCTCGTTAGCTGCTCTGTCACTTAGAGAAGGAAGTTATCATCAACGCATTCCAGGAACCTCCTGGATTGCTTATGGCCTGCCATGTTGTCCTTCCAACAGATAACAGGGTGGTTGAAGTCCTCCATGAGGACCAGGACTTGTGAACCTGAGGCTGCTCCTATTTGGCTATAGAGGGCCTCATCCACTCAGTCTTCCTGGTCAGGTGGCCTGTAGCAGACTCCCACTGTAACATCACCTGTCCCTACCCTCCCTTTATCATACTCAGCAATAAAACAGAGAGGAGTGGGATTTAAGTAGGTTCTGTTCAGGAACTGGCTGGTCAATAGTCTATGCATGGGAGTTAGTGGATGATTGCCTTTGTATCATTTGTTTTGTTTTCTGTCTCTCTTCTTCCATTTTTCCTTTACTTATTAAACAATTTTTATCTCGATCCATCAGTTTTCCTGCTTTTACTCTGCCCTTCCTTTTCCCTCATCCCACTTGTGGGAGGAGGGGAAATGAGCGAGTGGCTGTGTGGTACTTAGCTGCCTACCAGAATTAACCCACAACAATGGTATAGTTTTGTAATGGAGAAGAGTCTTTTTAAAAAGTCATTTTGTAACATGGGTCAATCTGGTTTGCTGCCAGCGTGATTTTACATTTAAAGGAGTTTATACCAAGAAGTGCCCATGCACCATGTCTCAGATGACAAGACCTGGCTGACTGCCCATTCACATCTGTTCCCAATATGCACCCCCAGAAAGTAATGAAAATCCTATAACCACAGCCTCAATATTTATTTTTTTTTCACAGAAAACAACAAGCTTTTTCATGAACTGAGCAATGACTTTAGCTCAAACATGAGGCCTGTAGAATGGGAACAAGGATAACAATTGACAGATGACCTCACATAAGGATCTGTAAACTCAGTACAGTAGATGGAGGCAGAGGGAAAAGATAAAAGGAAAAGAAAACACAAACATGTATTAAGACAGTTTGCATTTTGGCTTTCACCTCCAGTTGGATATTCAGTTTCAGAGGGACTAGAAAGCATAAACAGAAATGTCCAGACATTCTTAGCTATGAAAGAAGATTCAGGAAAAAAGTAGAAAGTAATCATGACCATCTCCACCTCTAGGATACCAGACTTTCTTGTGAGGACAGTGTAAAAAAACAAGGATGGAATTTAGACCCGTTAGACCTGTTCAGAATTACTTTTTTTCTACATGCTGACTATTTACATCTTCCATTTATGTTCTTTCCAAAAGGACTGAATTTTGCAAGTGATGAGTACTTCCAACTTCTGTTTAAATCTGTTACTTATCCATGCATTTAGATGCTTAATTTTAGACATGTGTGGTTACAAAATATCAGCCTTGGACCATATGATAAATAGCATCAGGATTTCTCAGTTCTGCTTTGTATATTCAATAGAAATACCAGAATGCTTTTCAGTTTTCAAGTGTCTGACTTAAAAAACACTTTTTTCTGCCCTGAGGTACACTGAAGATAAGGGTGCTTGTCCGCAGTGCTTTCCTCATCTTCTCCATTTTTCCTCTCCCATTCAGCATTTCATGTGGAGACACGTTCCGCTCCCAGCTCCTACTCTGTTCTCTGGAGAAGTGAGGTGTGATCATTGATGATCCTCCATTGCTAGAAAGCACCAATAGCTACTAGTATTTTAATTACCAAACTGAGGACCATCACAAACCTTTCATCCACGTAAAAGGTATGCTTTTTATAAACATATGCCTTCTCTAGGAAAGCAATAAATACATTCTAGAACAAACAAAAGAGAAGTTCTAAAAAACCAAACAAGCCTAGAGATAAGAATGAGAGAAATAACTACCACAAGTGACAAGTGTAAATCATGTCTCTTAAATGCTGTGGGAACTTCTCCAGCTCTTAGTTAATGAGGACGGTATAAGATCGTACAGTTTCTCACCTTCATCTCTGTTAGAAAACTGGAGCTGTTGCTCTGGGATGTGGATGTTACAAGAGTTACCCAGACATTTTGTTATACTAAACCTAGCTGATTAACAGCAGTATCACAGAAAATGAGGCATGTAAAGACACCAGAATTTTACCAGAAGCTCTAGAGACTTTCTACTGAGAAAACCCCCAAAACTTTCACATTCCTGAAGACAACAGCAAAGGAATTCATTGGGTTTAAGATCAGATCTCTCTTTAAGCGAGATTTCAGTGGAACAACCTTTCACTAGCATAGTGTGAAATGATGTCTATTAAAAAAATTAAAGAAAAATAAAAGCACAAACAAAGCACTACATGATGTCTCAAGAGCACCAAGGCTGTGATAAGTAAGTTCACCACTTGTTCTTTACAATCATATAAAATTTTCTTGAGCAGTTGATCTTTTCCATACTTCCATGTAAGTATATATAAAGAGATAGAGATACAAATATACAGATAACTTGTGATAAATCCTATTCAGTTACAAATGGTGTTTATTTTAACTTACTTTTTCTAAATCCAGGATTTAGCAGTGTTGTTCTGCTTTTTAACCTATAAAATGAACTATTCTTCTGGGAATGCTCTTTGTTCCAATGCTAATTTATGAATTTATTTTATCAGGAATTATTGGACAACAGTTTGTAATTCATCCTGACTTGTTCTATCTGTGGTCCCGCTCCCCAAAGCAGCTAAGAAAATGCTTGAATTTTCATGAGTGTCTAATAAAAAGTGATTCATTTTGAAGAATGAGATATACTTGTCTTGGTACATCAAGTGTTTGCCTCTGACATATAGACATATTTGCATTTTGAGTGACAACTTTCATTCTTTCTAGTTTTCAACTCTGAGTTTTTCTATAATAATCAATATCGCACCTATTACTTTAAAGTATACATTTTGCTATTTGAGATTTCAGGAATATTTTCTGAGTAAAGCCCCATCTCTAAGTCCCAACAGTTGCACGCTGTAGAAAAATCAGGCACAGCCATAAAACAAGGTATGCATTGTGGATTGCACTGATGCATTACCTATGACTATGGCTCCTCTGGCTGCTAGGTTAACAGGTCACTGGCATGGGGCCACCAACTTTCAGAGAACAGCCTCTCTCATGGTATTTCGGTATTTCCCCTTCTGGATTTGTCCCAACAGGGAAGTGCCAGAGCATATGAAAACTGGGAGTGGAGCTGGGAAGCTAAGCAAATGATTTCAAACCTCAAATGTTTAGGTTAGATGCTTATGTGGTCTTAGCCGGCTCACCCATCCCTAAATATTACAGCATCAGGAATGATGATTTAAAATTACAGGAATGATACAACAGTGCCAGCCACTGTTGAGTGCATTCCACGTTTCTTGCAATCGCTTCTGCACCAATGAGCACATAATGTGTATATTTTGGGCATAGTTTTAGTTATAACATTTCGCCTTTTCCTAGTTCTTTTTAAGCTTATTATTGTAGACTACCTGGACATGCTGTCTATTTGCTGTCCTTGTTCCTGTGCTGCTGGAGGAACAAGCTAAATAGGATCTGTCAAATAATCAGATACCAATGTTCACAAAAAAACCAACCCTATATTCCAGCAGAGAACATGGCACTATCCCATGTACCAGTATGGTCCAGGTCTCACTCCAGACAAAAATAAACTAATAGTTTTGTGCAAGATCCTGGGTTTGGATTTACAAGATCCATGAGTATGAAAAGGCAGTATTCATTGCTGTACAGAAGGGGAAATCTTGCAGTGTTTTAAAGGGTCTTTATCATTGTAAAGCACATTTACTGCTAAAACGACATACTTTAGTTTTGGGGCGGGGGGTTAATCATGATGCTGAACAAAACAACAGTACCAAAAAACCCCTGTTAGCTCAAATGGAGTTTTTTCTTTCTCATTGAAGCTGTCAAGACTGTTGATTCATTAATATCAGTGGCACCCAACTGTCACCCCTGTCAGAGTGAACCTACCACCAGTGCGATCACAAAAGATCGCTGGGGCCAGTCCTTCCCACCTGCTCAGGTTGTCAGGACAGCTCAACAACACAATTTTCCTGTCATATTAACTTACAGGCCACAGTGATGGTGTCTTCGTTCACCAGTTTATCGTCCTTTTTTGCAGTAGGCACAGGTGCCCATGTTCTGGCAGAGGGGATCTGCAGGGGCAGCCTCTGTGAGGAGAGGCTGGGGCTGCCTGGGGCTGGTTCCAGCCGGTTCCAGCCGGTTCCAATAGACCCACTGCAGGACACAGCTGAGCCCCTCAGCCAAGATGGTGGCCTCTGGAAAACATAGTTAAAGGGCAAAACACTGCCTGGGAGTGATCAATAAGGAGAAAAGGTGGGAGAAACCGCCCTGCAGACACCAAGGGCAGAGGAGGAGGAGAGGGAGGAGGTGGTCCCTGAGCCAGGGCAGATGCCCCTGCAGCCGGGGAGGGACGGTCAGAGCTCACCCCTCCCTTTACTGCCCTCTCCCTACAGTTCTTTGAAATGGTCAGTGATATTTTACAGGCCATGCTTTGTGTGTGCACATCTAATTGCACAATTAGAAAATAAGAAAGCAGGAAAAGATCTGAAAAAGCCTTGAGTGTTAGCTGTGGGTGAAAGCTCTGGGCGAGGAAGAGCGAGCTGGTGGAAGGGCACCAGCCGCAGAGCACAGCTACATGGCTGCCACTGCCAGCGTGCCTGTACAGCCCAGCCGCACGCCCTGGGGACCAAAAGGGTTTAAAAATATGCTTCCTTTTATTGTATTTTATCATGGAGGTTTTAAACTGCATTAAGAGGCATATACAAATGTTTTGAATCATTACGCTATCAGACTTTCGATTTGCCAGGCCACTGAGGGGAAACCTGAAAGCATTCAATAATGTCTCAATATTTAAGTGCATAATGGTAATGTAGAAGAAACAAATGTTTGTTTTACCAATACAATATCATGTGACCATGAATCGTGCAAATCAAATCAGAAATCACAATGCTCGAGCTGGTCTCATCAGCCCAGCAGCACACTATGCAAGATTCGTTAACATATTTGGTCTAATCTCCCATACACTGCAAAAATAACGTAAAATCCTTCACTGTTCAGTGTTGAAAAATCTGAAATAGGGAGTGATAACAAAGTGTATTTTTTCACAGCAAGACTGCCAAATGCTACAGAAAGGAACATCCTGCACAAGCCCGCAGCTGTTTGGAAGGCTGTAACTCAGCATGCGACTGGGAGATGGGGTTTAAGCTTGCTTTACCTTCTTCAGTCTCAGCAGCTTAAACATTTACTACTTAAATTAGTTATTTTACAGTTAGGCCTGTAGGGTAAGTTTGGAAAACAATGATTTTAGAAAAGATAGCTCTGAAGAAACATGGGAATTAAGTTAGAAGAAAATGCCCCAACTATGAATAATGAACACACACTACATTACAAGCTTTCAGCCTACGAGCGTGTATCATTTAAATTTTTAGCTGATGTTGGGAAAAACAGAAAAAGAGACTGTATTTGGTTAAGATGACACTTTTTGTCAGAGGCAATGATAGATGTCAAATAAATGCTTAGCAGGAATGAGACTGACATCCACCAAAGACACACATGGCTCCCATACAGTGGAAAGGCTACTGATTTGTAAACTTTTAACAGTTTTTTAAAAATCCTCCTCCTACAAACCAATCTGTTTCCATTAAAATTAAAGAACATTTTAACCAAACAGCCTCTGACAGCACTGCAGTTACTCCTAGAAGTTAAAGGGCAGCTCCTGAAAGTTAAAGGGCAACAGTGATTGGTATAAAGGAGGCTTAGAGGTAAATGAGGGGCAAAGGATTTTTGTCTCTTGATTCTTCATTCACTTAAAATTGCAAATTTGCTGGAGTGGCTTTGTTTACAAGTGCAGATTGAATGCAGCAACTATTTAACCAAGAAAATTGGGGTGATGAAGTATTTGCAGAAAGATTTAAATGCTTCCAAGTTCTTTTTTGAAACCTTTTTTTTAAACTAATATATTTCCACTGGTCACTCTAGGAACTGCCAGAATTTCTTTTGAACATATTCAGCATTCACAAGCAAAATTTTCATGTAAGGTGAAATATTAAAACTGAAGACAAAAAATATTTATTTCTTTGTTTTCCCCAAGAAGATTTGAAATAAAGTTTTATTCAGATATCCAACACAGAAAGTATTAAATAAAATTAATTTCACCTTGTAACCAAAAACTTTCATCCCCGAAATAAGCCCGTTATCTATACAGTTGTAGGCACAAGGCTTAAGAAGTGTAAGATGGGTAATTAGTGAGGACTAGAGAGGAGCAAAGATATCTTACATGCCAGCCGTGGTGTAAAAGCATTGTGGCTTCAAGGCAACAGTTTTGATACAGCTCTGTGGGTGATTTGCCTTCATGGAACTTGTTGAGAGTACAGCAATAGGAATGCTAGGTTGCAGAATTTAAACCTTAGTAAATTATTAAAAAAAATTCAGATTTTTTTCACAGCTATTTGATCTGTGAACCACACAATCCTGCTGTTGTTTCCTATGAATTTTATATTCTACTTGTTGAATACTACTTTTTGAGCCTTCTCCACAAAAATTAATGGTACTAGAAATTCCTGTGTCAGTAGGAGTTCAAGGATCTTGGAAAGGAAACATATAGACAGGATAATTAGCTATGAAAATATACTCTAAATATTATCTTTCTATGGTAACCCTTATGATCAATAATCCAAATAATCCAGTAATCTGTTCTCTATTTATTTTAGTGGAATTTGTTGTGCCTTCCACAATCAGGAGTGAGTAAACATGCTCCATTCTTCTTGCATTGTTTATTCTGCATTAAATATCTTTTGCATGCATCATGTCTTATCTGAAAGGGTACCCTGCTGTACAGCATTAACTTCCTCATTGTAGAAAATTAGCTGTCTCTAGAAAGGAATATATTTTGTGTTGTGTTTCCTTGAGCACATATAAAATTTCTTAATTCCTGTTTTGACACACGTTTTCTGCCTAAAATACATACAAGTGAAACTGAGGGACTAGTGAGGAAAGAGAAGGTAATTCTTCCCAACTCTGATTCTAAAAAAAGATTTTGCTTACAGCGGATATCTGTAATGCAACCGTCCACTTTTATGTGTGTCATTTGATCCAACAGGAAATAATGTATGAGTATACAAAACAATTGTATATAAGCAATACTACATAGAGTTTAGATGGCAACCAAGAATAACGTCTACACATACTGTAGAGGGAATAATGAGGGAGCTCAGTTAATCCCAGCTGAAATTGTAGCAGAAACAACCATTATCACTGTCGTCCAAAATACTAGCAGGTTTTAAGGAAATTTTTAAATGGATGAGCTTTGGTCTTATTCCAAAAACAGAAGGGCTTGAAAAGCTGGAAACAAAGGACTTTTAACAAAGATTACATAAAACCGTTTGCATGCGTACATCACTACATTTTCCCAACACAGGAATAAGCATTATCTCTTTTGTCCTGCTGAAATACCAGTCCATCACTGGAGAAACTAGGAAGGCAAAGAGGTGAGAAGAAACAGGTGATATACTTTGAAAAATTTTCCAATGTACTAAGAGGAAAATATTAACCACTGAATACTTTATTAACAAAAAAAACCCCTTTAAACTGTCCTAACACTTTTATGTGGATGTTGGTGTGTCTTCACTTATTTTACTGTTTCATGTAAAACAGTGTTTTAGTACAGAATCTTTGTGAATCTGAAGAATCCATTATTAAAGCTAAAATGTATTCATAATGGATGTTGTCTTTCTCTTAGGAAACAATGGGATGAAGGAGACAACAGTAGACGTTACTGTGTTTCAGAGGGATGGTTCTTTCATAAAGCAGAAGTGTGAGCAGTGGGATAGAGTTAATTCTCTATGTCTTTAAAAGCTTGGCTAGGAAAAAACAAAAAACTTCACAGATGCCTCACTATGCCTCTGCTAAACCAGAAGAACTTGCCAATAGAAGTGTATGCCTGAGAAAAAAACATTTAAAGCATTATGGAAGGTAAGATACCATGAGAGTTTCACAATTCTTTTGGGACTCTGCTTTGAAAACAAAACCCATAATGTCAATACTGAAAAGCCCTATTGCTTTTAAAGCTTATTTGAAAACACTATAAGTGAAAGGGCTCTTTGTTTTGTTTTCATATGTAACAGTGGGATTTTTCAAGTATCTGTTTATGATTTTTACATTCAACACAGTCTGAGCATGGCTAAAAACAGAAGTAAACTCAAAGTAATCAATGCACAATATTCTTTGCTTTATTCCCTTACTTCTACCTTTCTGTCTCTTTGGGAAAACTGGTCATATTTCACATTCTAGGGGATAAGATAAAGAGAGATTTGCCCTATATAGAAAGCTAAGCCTCCTCTGAGAATACAATTTCTTCCTGGCTACCCCAGCAACATTTTTATGCTTTCATATCATTAAAAAAATCTCTTTGAAATTTCTGATTTAGTACTAGAAAAGCACAAGCTACTTTAGAATCTACGAAGTGAATTATTACAGCCAAGTTCTCTTACCATGGCCATATTCTCAGTCACAAGTATTACATGAGAGTTATAACAAACTGCAATTTTACTAGACATAGGATATTCTATTTCAGAGATCCTGTCTACTACAGTCTTCTGGAAGTAAAGCTTACCCTTGTTACAGCATGATTAACTGAAGTAGAAAAAACACCAGAAAACAGAATTAATTTTTTGAATGCCACTTTGCATTTTGTGATGTTTGCATGTCAGACTACAGAACTTAAACATACTTTTAAGATAACCCTGTTTGGTATGAAGTGCCATAGGTGTTCTTTCCCACTTAATTTTTGCAGGCAAAGCTCCATACTCTGAGTCTGTCTAGCTGGACATCACAAATGGAGTATTATCATCTCACAGTTTCAATTCCATCGCATACAGAGATTTTTACTTCAGGCTGCCATTTTTCCACAGTCCCAGTAGGCACCAAGTATTTCTCTGAACCTGTTAAAACATGGAAGAGGGAGGTACACAACTGCAAGAGGTGTCTGTACCCTCACACAAATGAAAATGATGAGTGTGCTGTGAGATTTTGATATAGTGATGATTTATCTTTCATATGACTTTGTTTCCCTTTAGAAGATGAAGGATAAAACCCCTCTGCTTGCAGATGCTCATCTTTTGTGATATTTATTTATCAGAACTTACAGTTTGCCTTCCCAGCAGCAGGAGAGACAGTCCTTTCTCTGAAAACCTCTGCCAAGGGCTTAACGTATGTTGAGTGCTGCCAGCTCTTGAGATCTCTTCTGGAATGTGATCCAAGTTTGGTTAGATCTGGAGCCAGCTTTGCAACAGCTTCTTACAAAATCTACCCCCCACCCCCCCACCCCCCAAATGCCTGTCATGCTCACTCACATCTGAGAGAGACAGGCCAAAACACCAGGGCCACTGGAAGAAGTCATCAGAGCTCACCCACCTTCACATCTAAGCATCTCCACACTTCTGCAGTAAATGAGGCACAGAAAGACACAAGCAGGTATGGGCAGCTTTTCCCCCTCTGCTTCTCCTCTTCTTTTAGAAATTAGATAACTGTTGAGTTCTTCCTTTAACATCCAGCCTTCCTCAAAAATAGGAGCTTCTGGACGGGTTTATCCTAGCCTAGAATAAGTGGCAAGATCCCACAGGGCTGCTTGATTCCTCTAGAGCCTTTTAGAGCATGTTCCAAAAATACAAGAAATTGGACTGAGGTGTGGTCCAAGAGCTCACATAGCAGGGCTGGCTAGCTGGAAGGTTGACAGGGAAAATATAAATTTGGAACTGCATTTATTGAGGCAACTAGGAGACAATCGTAACACACACATAGGGCACAGTTTACCAGAGACATAAAAAAAAGACAGGAACAATGAAGAGTGGGACATTCACTGCAAGATTCCCTCTTGTTATGCTCTAATGTGTGTTCTTAGCTTTATCAGCTCAGAATGTGGTCCCCCCTTGGACAACTGAGTCCCTTCCAGCAGCCACTGTGCAAGATGTCCCAGGCTGACAGAGGGCACACATGGTGAATCAGGCTTTTCATTTTCAGGATGTCAGAACAAATATGGCAAGCCCAATAGGCAACAGGACAATCCCAGCAGTCAAATACAGCTGTGTGCTCACAGACACATAATGTTTGAGAGACAGAAGTCACTGAAAAGACAACAGAGTACAGTATAATCTTTCTTTTAAAAAATTTGGGCTGGCCTTAAAGGTTCTAGGATCTGATTCATGGTTTTGAGACTTCAGATTGCTAAAGCATACACTGTTGAGTGATTCATTGTTGTACTATTCACTGCACGTCAAGGGAAGCTGTTGCATAAATGCTTGGATAACTCATTCTAGAGGACAACTAAAGTCCCAAAACATCTATTGCAGGAGGCAGATACACAACCATAAAATGTTCCAAAAAAGGTGTGAAAGAAGTGTAGAGTTAGAACACTGCAAATATATATGTCTCTAAATATATGAAATATTTTCAAGTAAATTATCTTTTACTTTTCCATTTAAGATTTTTTTTCTTTAAAAAAGTTCTTAGTTCTAGAGGCTTAAAAAAATTCATTTTCTTCATAGGAGTATTTAACTTAATATGAAAATGTGGGCTAGATGAAGAGACAGTGAGGTGGATTGAGAGCTGGCTGTGTGACAGAACTCAGAGGGTTGTCATTAATGGAGCAGTGTCAAGTTGGAGGCCTGTAACCAGTGGTGTCCCCCAAGGGTCAATACTCGGTCCAATCTTGTTCAATATATTCAGCAATGACCTGGATGAGGGGACAGAGTGTATCCTCAGCAAGTTCGCTGATGGTACCAAACTGGGAGGGGTGGCTGACACTCCAGAGGGCCGCGCTGCCATCCAGCGTGACCTGGACAGGCTGGAGTGCTGGGCAGAGAAGAACCTAATGAGGTTCAGCTAGAGCAAGTGTAGGGTCCTGCACCTGGGCAGGAAGAATGCTAGGCACCAATATAGGCTAGGGGTGGACCTGCTGGAAAGCAGTTCTGAGGAGAAGGATCTGGGGATCCTGGTAGATAGAAATTACCCATGAGCCAGCAATGTGCCCTTGTCGCCAGGAAGGCCAATGGAATCCTGGGCTGCATAGGGAAGAGTGTGGGCAGTAGGTCGAGGGAGGTCATTCTCCCTCTCTACTTGGCACTGGTGAGGCCACAGCTGGAATGCTGTGTCCAGTTCTGGGCTCCCCAGCTCAAGCGGGACAGGGAACTACTGGAGAGAGTCCAGCTTAGGGCAACAAAGATGATTGGGGGATTGGAGCATCTCCTGTATGAGGAAAGGCTCAGAGAGCTGGGACTCCTTAGCCTGGAGAAGGCTGAGGGGAGACCTTGTTCTTGCTTAGAAGTATCTAAAGGGTGGGTTGAAGGAGGATGGAGCCAGACTCTTTTCAGTGGTTCCCAGTGACAAGACGAGGGGCAACGGGCACAAGTTGGAACATAGGAAGTTCCATTCAAAACTAAGAAAAATCTTCTTTAGGGTGAGGGTGACAGAGCACTGGAGCAGGCTGTGCAGGGAGGTTGTGGAATCCCCTTCTCCGGAGATTTTCAAGACCTGCCTGGATGAATTCCTGAGTAATGTGCTCTAGGCATTCCTGCGTCAGCAGGGGAGTTGGACTAGACGATGTCTAGAGGTCCCTTCCAACTCTGAAAATTCCATGATTCTGTGATTCCGTGATGTGAGACTTAATCAACACGATGATCAATTTGGAATCCTATTAGTAAATACCTTGCTTATTTGCAACGTACCTTGTTAATGCCAAGGGACTAAGTGGAACTTAAAAGGTGTTAAAAATAGGTGTGAAAAATAAAATTAAGTTACCAAATAAACATTGAGAGAGGCTTTAAGCATTAAATATAGGAAGCATTGTTTCTGTTTCTGCATCTCATTTGAGAGAGAAGGAGTTGTTTTTGTTCTATTCTCAATCTCCACAGACTTTTGACGCAGTTTCCTGGTACACCAGGGTAGGTACCCCAGTAAAAGTGTCGAGTTATCTGTTTTAAATTGCTTTACACTCCACCTTGCCCTTTTCCTGTTGCTTTTCTATTGGTTACACAGAATCTTCCTACAGAAACAGCTTATAGTGTTTTCTTGCTTTTGTTTTACCCAAAGACAATCTGCAGTTTCTTTCAGACTGTTGAAGAGAGGCAAGCTAGCATACATACCAGTGTCAGCCCTAAAATAGTCTGAATGCAAATTTAAAACTGCCAATCTGACAGGAGACCAAACAGCACATTATGATTTCTCTGGTGGCAAAACTAGCTCAAGATCTGTGCAGTTGACTGCACTTCCAGTTTTGCTGATTCAGCTTTCTGCAAATCAAGACTAGGAAGAGTCTGTACCTATGTAGGTTAATGTATGTGAAGCATTCAGAAAAAGGCTTGGATAAAAAGTGAGGACCTCAGCTTGAAAATCTAGTTCTTAATGCATTATATAATGATCGCTACTCCTCAAATTCATTGATCAGTCAAGGACAATGTGTCGGATATGTCATTTCATAAGAGAAGTTCAGGCAGACAGCAGAGACAACAGAAACTTATTCAAGCAATATCCACATAGAACGAAATAGTACAAGATAGACAAGGCTATCTGACAAATGAATAAACAAGATAATCAAATAAACAATATATTACATCATTTGAATTAGGGTAAGCTACACTACTAGAAACAGAAAAGGTAGCTGTTTAATATTAGTAGAGGGGAAATCGATAGAAAAAGCAAATGTGCTAGTGGAGAGGTAGAAGATGAGTGGAACAACCTAGCCAGGGGCTCTACATCTGAGAGCTTCACAATAAATTAACTAAGCTTATCTTCATGACACCTTTATAAAGTAACATTCTTATTTCACATATGACCAAATCATAGACGAACCATGTTGCTAAGCCAGCTACGAAACTCATATCTCACAGTCCTTCCAAGCTAAATTGGAAAACACGTTTTGAATATATTTCAAAAGTAAATAAAAAGAAAGGGAGGGAAAAGGAGGAAAGAGATATAATACAGGGTGTTACTGACCAGAGACATGGTTTTCACTGACCTTCCATTATATTTCAAACTTAACCCATTGACATTTTGAACAGTAGCTACAGTATCCTTATCTACTCTAAAGAGGAGGTTTAGTGCGTATCTATAGGAAGTATCTAGTAGTCCCTTTCATTGAGAAAGCAGTCTATACAGATTGATTCATTTGTATTAAAGTCAGACATAACTTCTCTCTGTTCTCTTCACAACTACTTCAAAACCCAGAAAGGGACTTGTACAATAGACTAGTTTTATAACAGCTCCTTTAAACTTTTGAGCAGTAGGAGTATATCTGTATGAGCAAGTAGTGCAGTGTAACAGATGCAGATCTGTAAGGTGAAATAGCTGGTGCTGAATAGCCAACATCTACTCTATACGTATTTCAGGGATTTTACATCAGACTAGCTCTAAACAACTAAACAATTATTAATACCTGAAGCACATTGTATTCACTCCTGAAACACACCTCCTAGTTTAGCATCACTCAAACACAATCCAGCTGGTTGCCTTGCACCCCACAGTGCAAACCATAACATAGTAAAGGGGTCAGCCTTGCTGCTTGCCTCAAAAGCACGCTAAAGCCATAATGTAGACCACCTTTCTTTCTCACAAATTCATCGCTGTGTCATACACAAAAACTTGAGTTCCTCATCTTCTTGTACAATTTGATGATTGGCTGAAAAACACAAGCATGCGGCTGACAGCTGGGAACTTGGGAGTTCTGATCTCTGAGCTGCACTTGATCCTCACTGTTAGTGGGACAGATTCAAATCAGGAGAACATGTTTACCTACAGCATACATGACTATGCAGATTGGCTTGAATACACCATCAGACTTGGGTTTGCTTGGCATGCAAGTTATCCCTTAGGGGAAGAAGAGACTTGCCTACAAGAGAAAAAAAAAACAAAACACTTGCCTGGAATCAGGATGCTGCGGGAACAAAAAATCCCAATCTCAGAACAGAGACCTCTGTGGCCTTCCTCAGCTATGAAATATATTCAATCTATTCCAATACAGCCACAAATCATTATTATCTGGGTTGAGGGGCTGCTGCAAAGACTGCTTTTGGTCCACAGTTTGAAGGTAAAATTGGCTAAGTATTCATTAAAGCTTCCAGGAATGCAGTGTGTTGCCTTAGCAATTTCCTTCTCACTGTGATGCAGACAATATCCCATGCAATGTCTCTAAGGAGAAATCACAGCTGTCATTTCAAAGTTAACATCTTAGACTATTAAATCTCTAATTTGGTTTATTATTTTAAAGACTTACCTTCTAGTCATTTAGACAGGCCTTGCAGAGCACTGGGAGCCATTCCAAATTAGAAATGAAATTAGAATCTAAGTCTGTAAGAGAAATCTCAGTGCATTTCCCGATCAGCAGACATATTCTGTTCCAGTTCTGCTCCCATACTCCAAAAGATCCAGGAAGGGAAAGGGTCTGAGTATACTCTGTGATACTTACTGTATCTCTGTATTCCAAAAACGGCTGACTTCCAATAAGTTGTGGATTCAACAATAAATGCTCTTGACCAAAAATAGTTCGGTGTTCAATTACCAAGCGTGTTTTCCTATACTGAGGATTCAGTTTTGCTGAATGCCCTGAGCGGGGAGATGAACAGAAAAGTGACACAGTTTTCTGGTGATACAAACTTACTCAGGATAGTCAAAAACTGACTGCGAGGAGTTGCAGAGAGTCTCGTTGTACTGAGTGGCCAGGAGATAAAAGGCAGGTGGAATTCAGTGCTGATAAGCATAAAGTATTGCACATGAGAAAAGTATTTCTAAATAGATAAAGATGATGGGTTCTAAATTAGTACTATGACTCAGGAATAGAAATTTTGGAGTAAACTGAAAACTGCATCTCCCTGCTTAGCAGCAGTCGAGAGTATTTAAGAAACTAGTAGAAAAGAAAACAGAAAACCTCTTTATGCCACTAAGAAAACAAGTGTACCCACTTCTTGAATACCAGTCACAATTGCTCTAAGGAAGTACATAATGGATAGTAGAAATAGAGAGAAAGTTTGGTGAAGAATGATGTGAATAGGACAGCTTTCATATAAAATGAGATGAGGAATCTTCAGCCTTGAAAAAAGATGACTAAGGATTATATGAAGTATTTCTGTAAAATTTCTACTGCCTCAGAAAATGCTTCCAGCCCCTGATAGATGGACAATGCTGAATTCTTAAAATTCTTCAAAGCTCGTTAAGCATGACTGGATAGCGTGATTAGGAGGCACAATTATTATAGGAAAACCATTTCACTAAACTGAGATTAAGAGATGTTCCAGCATAATATGAGCTGATATAAAATATGACAGAGTGAACAGACTTGCAAGTTCTTCTTGCCAGTGCATATTTACACAAGCATATAAACTGTCTCAAAGTCAGTTAAAGAGATCTTTCCAAACTCTGTTTCCCATAACTCGTTGTCTTGATCAGCAGCTCCTGTTATGCCATCAGGTTCAAGGAGAGCTAATTTTTTTTCATTCTGACGCCCACCATTGCCCTTATCATTGCCAAGTTCTTGAAATTCTACCTGTTGGGCTTCCATATTTTAGCAAAGTAACAAGCACATTCACAAAAGTTTGTTTGGATTCAAACGTTAAATAATGGGCAGTTTTAAAGGATGTTAAAGAAAGTTTTTTACAAAGGACAAATGGACATTAAATTTGCTAAAATGAGAGGACTGAAATCCTAATGTTAAAATAAAAGTAACAAATTTTTCTATGAATTCAGGAGATGTTTACACTATTGGTGTATATTTTATATATGCAGACATTCACTATCATTATCTTCACATATTACTTGCACTATTTTGACTATAATGACCTTTATTTCTTCCTAACAAAGAGTATTTATATTTAAGTGTTCAAACTACTCAGAATACAGAAACAGGTCTTCGTCACAAGGTACAGAGTTAGGGGCAGAAGAGGAAACTGGATGTTACTGAATGTTATCAGAGTAACACATCTTGTTTCTGGGGCTCTACATGAGCAGAAAAAATTCATTTCAGTCATGCTGCTGAAAGGACTGGGGCAACAGGTTGAGCAACTGAGCAGCACAGACAGCAGCCGTTTCAGAGGCAGACCTCATAAAGCATATGTCAATAAAATACTACTTTTTATTTTGTGTTAAATTGAAGAACATTAAATTTGAAGACAAGCATGAGCTTCAGAATTTACGGTGGAACATGAACTAGTTGGAGTAGTTCTTGGCCAAACACTAAACGACCATTCCTAGATATAACACAAGACATTTCATTGTCTGGTAACCTTCAAATGTAAATGGAAAAGAAAATCCCACTGAAGAACATTCAAAAGGATAAGATTTGTTTCAGGACAGGATCGACATTTTGACATGGGAAGTGTGCAAAGAGAAAGCACTACAGTGAAAATTTGTTTCTAGCCTGTTGCATCAGAAGCATTAAATGCATTGATCAGGGCTAGTCATGACAGCTCCTCTGGGAGGAGCAGGTTGTGACAGGAGGAGGCATAGCTGCACCTCAGCCACCTGTTTCTCACAGAGGAAGAGGTTCTGTCAGTCAGCATGTAGCTTTCTATCCAAAATCACACTGAAAATTGGAAAATCAGAAGTTGAAGCTCAAACCCAAATTCAATTCCGGTTTTGAGGTTGTAATTGTCTTACTGTTACATATTGTATCAAGAGCAGAATTAAAAACTCAGACATCCTGGGCATTCTGCTGGCATGCTGTATTATATTTGCACTTTGCAAATATGAAATAGTATTTATGTTCCCAGAATGCCTCAAACATTGGACAACAAAGTATTACTTTATATTTATTATTGTCGTGTTTGTGTTTCCTTCCATAGAAAATCCATTCATTCGGTTCCACACCCAAGCAATTCTTTTCAAGGATTATGTTCTTAATGCCAGAAACAAGGTTGTTACACAGTATCTGGAAAACTCTTATATTGATAAAATCATCGACAAAAAACTTGTGACTAGAACTGAGTTAACAGATAAAGGATAAGTACTCTGATGACATGCAGGGAGCAGAATATAAGTTAATGTGCTTTTCAGAATCAGGACCTGGTGAGAAAATCCAATTTAAATAAGGTTTTTGTTTGATTTTCTGATTCTAAGATAAAGCAAAAGTATTAAAGCTCACCGTGGCTGGATCAAAATGTGGTAGTGAAAAGGTTATTAGAAAACTTATTATTTCTAGTACTCACAAGACATAGTAATTTAAACATAAAAACTTTGGTGCCTGTGTGTTTTTTTTAAAAAGCCAGATTAGTACACGTGGAGCATGCAGGCACCATGTAATATTTCTGTTTCTTTATAACATATAAACTGTTTGATGGCTTTTTCCATAAAAGTAGTTCATTTTTTTAATAAGTCTATTAAAAATAATTTTTTTGAAAAAACAGTGGTGTAATGAGGATTGCCTGTATAGTTTGCAATAGAAGAGAATCAGAAGCCCCAGGTTCAGTGGTCCAAAAAATGACAGAACTATGATTCAATGTGATGTTAAAGTCATAAAGAAATCAAATCTAATGCTGAGAATTTAACCATAAAATATTAACAAATTTGGTGTTAAAGTTGTCATGACAGATCCAGTAACTCCGCATTAAAAAAAAAAATTGGATTTAATTGGCTTTAGTTTGAAAGTAATCCAGCAGAACAGAATCTTAACAGGTTGCATAAGAGTTTTACAATAATTCATATAACATTGCCTTCCCTGGTTTATTAGGCTTTTCATACAGCTAACTTTCTTAGGCAATTGGACAATCTGAATAATATACTGAGAAGCAACTACAGAGCTGGGCATGGCCTATATGCTAAAATATGCTGACATTTTACATGTGACAAAACAAAGCACTTTGCTGCACCCACTTCTGGCCTGTGGGAAAGTGAGACCACTAAAATCACACGACGGGCATGCAGTAATCCGCCCTGGGAATCTGTGCTGATATTCCAGTTACAAAGATGGCTCCAGAGCCTGTGTAAATGGCATGTGTCATGAATACAGTTGGACAAGTTTAAATTTGCAAGTGAGACCTAGCAAGGCAGTAGGGAAACTGTCTACTGGAATTTATTTCTGAAAGGAAGACATAGAGCCTACCCATACCTGGAAGGTCGTATTCAATTCAGTAACTGACAGTTCAGGATATATGATGCTCCTGACAAATTTCATCTTTTGCATAAAGACAAAAATGCTACAAGAGGTAGTGTTGTCTCATGGAAGCCTCCTTTTTGCACTCAGGACATTTAAGATAACAGAGGTAGCACAGCTGCTTTTAGGCAACAGTTCACTCACCCAGCAGGCCAGAGGAGAGAACAGCAACAGCAAAAGCAAAGGAACTCATGGGATGAGATAAGGACAGTTCAATAAGTGAAGGAAAGAGAAAGAGGAAAAAAAATAACGCAAAGGCAGTCACTCGCCACCTCCCACAAGCAGACCAATGCTCAGCCAGTCTCAAAGCAATGGCTACCTCCCCTGAAGCCGCCTCCCCTGAGTTTTTATAGCTGAGCATGATGTTATATGGCATGGAATAGCTCTTTCGTCGGTTCAGGTCAGCTGTCCCAGCTGTGTCCCCTCCCAACTTCTTTCCCAGCCTACTCCCTAGAGCAGCAGAGTGGGGCAAAGAGAAAGCCTTGATGCTGTGTAATGCTCAGCGATAGCCAAAACACTGGTGTGTTATCACAGTGTTTTGGTCACAAATCCAAAACAGTGTGAAGAACATGAACTCCATCCCTGTCCCATCCAGATCCAGAACAAGTTCCTTTCCAGTTGTTAATCTCACCCACTTCAGGAAATCCATTCTCTTCTACCTGAGAAAGTTAACTATTGCTAGTTAACTAACATTTTTTGCCACAAGCACTGAGGTATATCACAAATGTGGGCACTTCATGTTTTGGTACTGATGAGAGCACTTGTTCTCCACATTTTTTCTTGCAAGTTTAAAGTAGAACAGTTTTTATTTTTATTATAAGAAAATTATAAAAGTTTTCAAGTGTTTTGTTTCAAAGCATACTTACAGGTATAATGGGAAAATCACTAATATCTCATTCTTCAGTTGTCCTGACCTCCAGTGGGCAGAATGGGTTTTCAAAATGAAGGTGTAATGTACTATACATATCATTACAAGATCAGAATATATTAAAGCTGTGCCAGCAGCATGCTATTGGAAGTTACTGTTGCTCCTTCACAGCAGTGATTTATAAGCCAGCATTTCTGGGAAAAGTTCTCTGTGAATATCACTGAAACGCTTGCTGGAAAACTCTTGATTTGTTGCTGTTTTCTTAATTTGGATTAACTGTCTACCTTTTGGGTTCATACACAACTTGTATAATGAGTGTGAGAGCATTTGCACCACAGCTCGGATGTTCCAATAAAGTTACCATGCTTTTTTGCAACATGAACAGTGTAATGTTTCATAAGCCTCATCTAAAAAGGTTATTGCTCAGGAATACCTATTACTTTCAAAATTCACAGGCTATCTGTCTCCAGCTTACTTTGCAATGGTTCTGATGCAGGGAGGTATGCTCATTAATAATACTGTGATTTTAAGCAGATCATACTTTGGTAGCCACTTACAGGTAAACTGTCAGTGTCAAAGTCTTACAGAGAGTTATGACCGTAAATGTCATAATCCATACAGTTTTCCTTTACCAAATCCCCAGAAGGGGGCTGAGCCTACGCCGCAGGTAAAGGTCACTGCTGTAGTTAAATTTCCTTCCTTGCTCTGAAAGTCTGTTTAGATTTAGTCCACTGAGCCATTCTACAAAATCCAAGCCAAGAGATCATAATGATGAAGGAGAAGATAGGTTTCCCCTGCAATCAATTGCATGATCTCACAAAATGTCCTTCATTTTAGGACTGGCTTTCCCTCACACCTGTCTCTATTTTTTTCTTCTATTCTCTATATGATTCTGCATATCTCTTACCAGCATGCTATCATGGTTTGGGCCAGATTGGCCCAATCAGGCAGAACGACGGTTTCTCTCTCTCTCCTGCTCTGCTTCCGAAGGGAGGCAGGAGAGAGAGAGAAAAAGAGAGACTTAAGAGTTTAGAAGGAACTAAACTACTTTAATGAAATATTAATAATGGAATAATGAAATATATACAAAACTGTATCAAGCTCCCAGGACGACAATCACGTCACCAGCAGGCACTGGGGAAGTCCCAGACTGGACTCAGTGACAGACAGGAACTGGATTCCAGATCTGGATTCAGGATCAGGATCAAAGGCAGACAAACAGAGAGTCCTCCTCGGACGCTAGCCATTGAAGAAAGAGAGACTGACCCTTTGATCCCTCAGCTTTTATACCGAGCATGAGGCAGATGGGATGGAATACCCTGTTGGTCAGTTTTGGGTCACCTGTCCTGTCCGCTCCTCCCCACAGGTGTGACCCCTCTACGCTTTTCCACTTCCGACCCTCTAACGCGGCAAGAAACAAAGTTGGCTGCCCTTGGTTGCTATAGCAATAAGTATAAGCAAGAGCTTCTCTGCACACCATTCCTTGGCACTATAAACCTGGGTCTTACCACTCTGTCAGCGAACAGTTTTCTGCACAACATGCTGTTAATTTCAGCAGTTAGAAGAGGCCAAGCTGAAAAGTAAAGTTACTGAACAAAATTGGTCCTGTTTTACCTCAAACCAGAACACATGCCTGACATCTAACCTTAATTGTAGGATAGCTACCTCATCTTCAAATAAATGAGAGGGAGTGCTAAGCAGGTTAGAAAACATGAGAGAATGGTAATAATATGGAGATAATGTTGTCATGTAAGGTGTGAATTCAGAGTTGCACTGGCAACACTGTAAAAGTTAACACTTCTACATAATGAATTATGCTTGATTACACAGACAAACATGATCCAAAACATTAGAAAACAAATAACTTGTATACCACAGAAATGACGTGAACAAGACTATTTAGTAAACATGAATAATAACCCACACACCTCCACAAAAAGTACAGTTGATCTTTTTACTTCCCAATAACACTCTTGGATGCATAGGAAATGTTGCTAGAATATAACTGTAGAAACATCAAGGTTTGGATTTAAAAAAAAATACACCTAAGTCTAACAACATAAGACAAATGGAATAATTTTCCACCCTTCCATTTCTTTAAATGTCAGGTGACTCTTATCTTAGTCTAAGCCCATAAATGTTTCAGGCCAGGCTTCTATTTTTGTTCTATATTGCACAGTACATACATGAAGAACAGCTTCCTGCCCTATATGTGGCCTGGCCTCCTGGGTTTAGTGATAGTACGAATAAGTCTAAGTTTGCCTGGTATATTCTAAAGGTCTAGCAAACTTGTGTGCTCATTTCCTTGTGTAACAAGGGCAGAACGCACATGGCGTTTTTGAGTCACAGGTGAAATCAGCACCAAAGGGAAGAAAGCTGGGAATGGAGCTGAAAAAACAGCATGGACTTATGTTTCTTCTTGAAGAAATGGGTGTCAAGGGAGAAATCAAGATGGTATTCATGACTGGATGTAGGCGATACTTGATACTCCTAGATTTCTCCCAGAAGGTGCCAAAACAAGAGGTAGGAAGCAAGTTCCTGGGAAACAAAGACAGATCCAAAGGGTGATATGTGCTGGCAGAATATCAGCACTAGAAGTTTTAACATGCAAAGAAACTTGGTGCTTTAAAAAATATCCAGCAGTGCTTGTGTCATTCAGAAATTAAGATCATGGTCCGCCTGAGAAAACATTGGGTAAGTTACTACCTGAGGAGAAACTGAGTCTAAATATCTGTAGAGCAAGAGGTGATAACCTAATTTATCTACAATCATAGGCATATGAGCCTGACATTCCATATGGTCGAACAGCTCATACTTCAATAGGGTGCCTCGTGCTTGTCCTAGCTTGAGGAAACACATTATATGAGTTTCCCTTGCTCAGGAGTACACTACACTACACTACCATGCAGCTTCATGGGATGATTACATCAACTAGCTAGATATACTGCCTGCAACTGTCTTATCACCAATGCTCAACTAAACTGCAGCCAACTCAGCTCAGAACCTTCTTCTGTGTTAACTTCGTAGTGTACAGAAATTCGTAGGAAGTTAATTGCATGCTTTAGTGCTTATTTATCCTTGCAAGTTACTGGCATTTAAAGAAAGGCTTAAGACTAAAGTACATTTATTCCAGCCAATGTTGTCAAGCCCTGAAAAGCTACAGGCTCAAAAATTTAGTCTATAGCATATGGAATAGGAGGAACAGAAAATAAGAAAGAACACCTAAGCTGGCCTCGCCTGTAGAATTGTCTCAGCTTTTTGCATATGCGGATGTAACAATCACTGTTCAAGTCACAGCATTTAAAAAAGGTACAAGATATGCATCCAGTGGGCAGCAAAACCACCTAAAATGTTTTCTATTTCAGAGCAAACAAATGATGCTCAGGTATTGAGGTTTTTATTGGGTTTTTTTTCCTGTGTTACTGCAAATGCGAGAGAAAAATATTTTTTGTAAGTTCAAGAAAACTGCTTGAGCTATTCCTTTTGTAATGTGAATCACATGTAGGATAACCAGCTATTCATATAGTGCCTACAACAGAAACGACTTTCTGGAGAAAAGTGTGCCCTTTTAAAGTTTACTGGCATTAGAAGGTTTGCTCTGTGTGTTGCGTTGTTTTTTCTCCTGGTTTTGTTTTTTTAAAAACTTCTGGTAATTGCTTTAAAAGAACAAAGCTCTTTGTTTAAGGGTAGCTCAGGGAGATCATAATTGCTATAAGGTACAAGGCTGTTTCCAAGTATTTCTGAATTGCTTCTCTTCTGCATTAAATATTTAATGTCTAATGTTTGGCCAAACTGTAGAAATTCCCCCTGGAACATGGGTGATGACTTCAGGAAGAGAATGAAGACCTGTCAATTCAATTTTCAATATGACTCTCTTTAGAAAACCACAGCTATTAAAGAGTGGGGTTTTTTAAAGAAAAATAATAAAAATAATTCCAGGAGTACATGAACATGTCCTCAGTGAAAAATATCAAGCAATTTATTCCATGACTTTCAATATTGTAGATTCACAGACTGTGAATCTAAGAAAGTGATAATCATGCTTTCCTCCACAAAGATTTTTTTTTATGATTGTTGTTAATGTAACCTTGTTGGTCATATCTTGCCCTCCCCCTCACGCACCCAGTTCCTCCTGGATTTTATCAGACACACTCCGTACTCTTATCTCCAGCTAGAACCAAGAGTACCATTATATGGTGGTATCCGGCAGCAAGGCTGTAATCCAGCTGCCCAGGAGGGAAGTGTGTCAAGGTTTCTATTGACTGGTAAAATCCTGCTGCATCAGCTAAATAGCACCTGCCCCTCGCTCAGATATTCTCCCTGCAGATGTTCTGTTTTCACCTAAGAGACCAGTGTGTCCCAGGAGAGCTGACTACTACTTTTTCATTGTATTGAAACCTGACAGCACGCTGGGAATAAACCATTTCAAAGCCTAATGAAAACAAGCATGTGCTTCCTCCGAGGCAGCGATACACTCTGATGTGGATGCAGCCGATCACAGAACATGTGCTAAACATTACAAAAACTGCTTATTTTGAAACTCTGAAAATCGCTACTATTTGTCAGGCTATTTTGGCTTCTGCCATGACGTAGGGACACAGTTTTGCTACTCACCCATGATCACTAGCTTATCTTCACTAGACAGCTAAATATACCAGGGTCTGATGACAGCATTCAAAGAGCTATCACACCATCTTATTGCAACTGCTCAGGAAAGCCTCAGACAGGGCATGTAACCCAGCATATTGAACTGACTTCTAAAAGGCTAGGAGAGAAAGAGATTAAAAAGGAAGTCAGTGGAAGAAGAACAGAGCTTATGCCAGTTAGGATCGTATTAAGATTTCAATATTTAAAAGTTAATTCAGATATGTTGCATGTTACCTGGCTTTAAATACATTTATAACATCATACATATTACTATTTATAGCATTAAGCATATATAAAGAAATAGGCAGGTTTAGTACTGCTGTTTTAGTGTTACTCAAAAAAACATTTAACTGTTAAATATCCTGCCTTTTTGTGATCATTATATGTCCTCTAATAGCTTACTAACATCATCTTCATATTTAGTTTTACAGTATCCCTCTTCCACATCATTTTTCCTAATGCAGCAGCTGCCCACAATAAAGAAGGTTGGTTGGTTGATGTATGAAGGTTCAGTTGTTTCTGAACTAGCTAAAAGGTAGTTTTCCACCTTTCTCCTCCCCCCCCCCTTCTTTTGCATATTCAATCCAAGCTACCAAGGAGCAAGCTACATATTCAATGTGCTATTAAGAAAAATGACAACAAGTGAAGATTAGGACGCTCTGGAAATTGCTTACTTCAGGGGAGAAAGGTTCTCCCTAGAGAACCCATGTTCTGGGGCTGTCCCCAGACCCCAGGCTTGCGGAGGCTCAATGCAATCCAAGAAAATTGCAAGCTGGGGATCCTAAATTAGAACCCAAGTTCAGTTCTCAAACTGAATTCTGGGGATCCAGTAAATTTTAGTCTTTCTGAAATTTGATTTCCTCACACTGAAGCATGCCACGTACAACTGCCAAGCCACAGGCTAGACCCAAAACAAATATTTTAAAAATGGTGAATGAAATAAGTAGCTTCTAAATTTAGATTTAAAAGTCCCCAATGTTGGCACATTCCTTACTTCTACTGGCAATGAATTTTAAAAGCAAGTGACTGTTCCATAATCTAAGTAACAGTTAATAGTCCAGTGTCTACTGATCTCTAATAGATATGCATGCATGTGTATGTGCTCATGTGAAAGAAAAAATAAAAGGATGAGGAACAAACCAATGAGTCTTCTGTATTTGTTGAGATGATCTACTGACGTATGACCAAACCCTTGGGAGCTGCATAAGCAGTCAAATATTGTGATGATTTTGGAATCAATTTCACACACTCAGGAGAAGGATTTGGGGTAGGTTAGTGTTTAACGACACATTAAAGGAACCCTTCTGACATCCAGAGTGAGCTGACACACTTGCATCTAACACACTTCCTTAATATTTAGTTTCAGTAGCAGCTAAGGGTCCTAAATGTTTCTGAGAACAAAGTATCTCAGATAGGTCACCCAAAAATTGTGTCACATGAAACTATTGAACACTTCTGGAAACTTGGCCTGACTGCTGGAAACTGGCGTTCTTAATAGTACGCAAGCTAAAATAAATACTGAGAAACTAAAATGTGAAATTATTATAGAACAAGCCCACCTAAAAGTTCAAGGACAAAGTAAAAACATCTTTAAACAACCTAATTAAAACATAGTAAAAACTATTTTTAAATAAAATCTTACAATCAGAAGACTGAGCCAGCAATAGAGAGAAAGTAGAAGCCAAACCACAATCTTGCTAGAAGACACCCTAGTCTATAATGCCACACGCTTTTTCCGTCCTTGAACATAAGAAATTTAGACTACACTTCTCCAATTTTGGTACCTAGGTATTGAACATGATTGTTTTACCACATTGCTTAAGCTCTCTGCCAACAAGCCATATAGCATGAGAATGGCTGAATGAAATTCAAAACAATTAAGTACAAAGCATATTATATATGACACAAATGTCATGTTAACTTCTTAAAGCAAAAGATAATCATCATTATTTACATATGCCTTTCATTAGCAGCCAAGGAACTAGCTCTGGAAGCTAAACCTGATTTCTTTATATAGTGTTATCACCTACATAAAGGTTTTCCAGCAGGAATGGAACAATAGATTCCCTTTTGAACTGACACATTATAGACCTATATGATCTACTTCTATCACTTTTTTGTTTAATCTTGAATGGTGGAGCACTTAGTTATGACTTTATAATCACAACATCAAGACGGCTACGAATCAGGATTACTCATCTGTCTGATCCAAATCTTATCCAGACAGGAGTCTAAGGGAGGTAAAGAAGTCTTTGTTTCTAATAAAATAATAGAACCTGTTACTGAGAAAAAGACATGTAATAACTTTGAAATTTGTCTTGGCATTTTTTTTAAAATATGAACAGAGATGATCACTGTTAGCACATAGGACATTATTGGAAAGCAAATCCTTTGTCCAATTTACAAAGTTTTTTAACTGTGAATTGAAACTATTAATAAACTTATCCTTCCTGCTCTTCAGACTTCTACCACAACTGCTATTCAGATTTATTCATGACTTCCTTTTATTAGAGACATGCCAAATGTGCTATATTGTCCACCTGGAAAAATGCCCACTGTTCACAGCCACTGAAGTAGTAGTCAGATATTAATCTTAATTATTTGCATTGCAGCCATCCAAACTGTTTCCGCTCTTGTGAAAGTTTTAGAACAATGTATTATTTTTAACAATTTATTTTCAAACACTTTCTTATGAAACTGATTTCTCAAACTTGAAGGTTTTGTCTCATTTGTACAAAGGACTTATTTTCAAATCTCGTTTTGCATAAAAACTTGTGGTTCCAAAACTATGTGGTGTCTCAGAATGCAGAATTCCTTTTAGGGGAATCAGAGATACTTTTCCGATGTAAGCATTGTTTTTAATTAGATACCGCTGGGTAGTGGCACAAGTACAACACACAAACAAAAAAAAATCAAGCAAAAATGAGCAATGATCCTTCACAGCACTAAAAATGAATCAAAAATATAAGCAAGCAGTATGCCCAGAAAAGACGAGTCAAATTATTTTCCATTTGGGTTCCAAATATTCATATACAGATATCTAAAGTAGTCTGACATAATATATAAGTAGGTCCTGCATTTATGTACCCAAAGTGTCAAAAGGGAGTGAAGACAAAAGAGGAAAACCCGAGCAACCCTACTGAAAATTAGACAAGCTTTGGGTAAGTGTGTTTAGTGGCATTGTTTTTCTTGTGAATGCTGATCTTTTTCAGACTCCTAACTAAATGAACGTTCAGGGTAAAGCTTGCAGAGCAGATGACATAGACGGGATGAGTTAGAACCAACCTCTTAGGATTCCCACTTTCATAACAGCAAAGACACGACCTCTGGGTTTATTAAAACACAAGGAGAATATGTGCAGTACATACAGTGCTTTGAACAGTACTATGCACATACTACCACCATTGCGATTTGCTTTGTACATACTTAACGTTCAGTCCCAAACCATACTTAATAGTAACTAGCAAAATGAAGTTTATATGCAGTAATACTCTATTGAGGGGTTAGAGCATTACAGACCAGAATCTGTGAGAAACAACACACATGCAGATGTACCACAATGCTGTTGTACGCCGTCCCAAATAATTAGCTGGCAGGTCAAAATGGTCCTTGAAGAGTCAGGGTTCTTGGGGTGGGCAGGCAGACAGAAGGAGACCCAAGGTCCTGGAAGCAGACAGAGGGCGTAGGCAGCCTAACCCACCAGCAGCTCTAGACAGTCTAAGCAGAATCATTTCCCCCATCTCCCACCCACATTTAATGTCTTGCCCCTTCATAAGATGTTTGAGCTTCTAGGCACTTCCACCCCCTCATCTATGTGCTGCCTGATGCTTAAGGGTGTTGCTTTCCCAGGCTGCATCAGGTGCCTTATCCTATTGCTCGGCTATGTATCATTCGTTTAGTGGCCAGCCCAGCCTAAACCCCTCTTTTTTAACCTCTCTCCCTTCTCAAAAGAGAAGGAAGGGAGAATAAGGGAAAGAGACTTCTGGGCTGAAAAGAAACTAAACTACTTTAATGAAATATTAATAATAAAAACGAAAAGATAATAATATCAATAAGAAAATAGTGAAATATATACAATATATACAAAAACAATATCAAGCCCCCAGGACAATGAACACATTGCCAGCAGGCACTGGGAAAGTCCCAGACTGGACTCAGCAATGGACGGCAAGTGGCTTCGGGAACTGGCTTCAGTAACTGGATTCAGGAACACACAGATCAGGATCAAAGGCAGATGAACAAACAGAGTCCTCCTTGGACGCCAGCCATTGAAGAAAGAGGGCTGACCCTTTGATCCCTCAGCTTTTACACTGAGCATGTGGCAGATGGGATGGAATACCCTGTTGGTCAGTTTTGGGTCACCTGTCCTGTCCACTCCTCCCCACAAGTGCTACCTCTTTACGTTCTTCCTCTTCCAGTCCTCCAACTTGGCACATAAAAAAGTTAGCTGGCCTTGGTTGTTATAGTACTAAGTATAAGCAAAAGCCTCTCTGCATACCATTCCTTGGCATCAACTATAAACATCAGGTGTTATCACTCTGGAAGCAGACACTGCCTGACAAATATGCTGTTAACTTCAGAGAGTACAGTTAGTTAGAAGAGACTTAGCTGAAAAGTAAAATTACTGAAAAGGAAGTTGTTCGTAGAAATGGTTGTAGAAAGCAAATAGTTTGCTTTGAGTTCCAGGGTGGATATGTGTGGTGGGGGAGGAGCTATTAGATTATTGCTGGAATCATTTCTAGGTCATAGTGAAATAAAATGAGCTTCAGTAGCAGCCAGCAACAGTAACCAGGAATCTACAGTATGTTGTATGGGGATTTGCTTATATTTTGACATTTATCCAGAATACAGAAATTCTCCCTGCCAGATTCTCAAACCTGGGCCAATAATCCCTTATACAGCCATAAAGGAAAAAAAAGCTTCTCCCTATGTGTAGCCAAAAGACTTTGGCACTTTGCTGCATCAGATGAGGTTTTTTGATAGCGGCACCAGGATACCTCAGTCTGACAAGGTCATCTTTAAGTTCTGTCACCTGTAGAAGGGAATCAAGAGAGACTTTCAACAACTGTTTTGAAAATTGATTATTAAATATTTTTCCAGATGGAAAGCTAGACAGAGACAGGAAAGCAATAAGAGATCAAGCCACTCTTATGGCTATGTTGCATTACTATCAAAGGTTTGAACTAAGGAGCAGAGATTGATTTCTGCCTCTGAGAGGATAAGATATAGAAGAACAAGGATGTTGCTGTTTGACATTTATATCCATTACTTCTAAACAGGCCCCAGCAAACTAAAGCTAATTCCAAAAGGGACTGGGAATTAAAAGCTATTCACCAAATTGTCATTAAAAAAAACCCTACAGTGTATTCCCATTACCTCCATTGCCCCCCAAAATGGCATCAAAGAGCAAGAAAAAATGACAGTACAATGTCAGCTCTTAGAACAAATGGATGACAAATGAAAAAATTTAGTTTGTACCCTACTCCAGATAAAAATGTCATCTACATAGTCTGAAAAAAGTACTTCATAGTTTGAGAGAGAAGAGGTGGACCTTAGTATGTTGCTGATGCTGAGGTGTTACAGAGGACAGCATATGGACAGACAGCCACTAACTACCTGAAGAAAACAACGTTCAAGCCAGTTTGATTTCGCCCTCCCTCCACCAGCATATTCACACGTCAAATATATGTTGATGGGGCCAGAACTTTCACCTGCATCATCCTGTCACCACTGGCTACTCATTCATTATTGAATTACATCACAATTTGCAAAGCGTCTCAGTCCAGACAACATAGTCAAGAAAAGAAGAAAAGAAGAAAAAAAAAAAAAAAAAAAGCAGCAATGTATTCCACCACAGAATATCATATAAATGCAACCATTGTTAGTGTTAGTGTGAGAGCTGAGGAAAAAGAAGTTCTGACACATCACACATGGTCCCGAGTCCTCTAGTCACACCTAGGGAGGTGATTTTGAAGTTCTTATTTGGACTGTCCTAACTCTAGTTAGTGAAAATGAGGCAAGTGTTGCAGCAGTTTGGGATACCTCTTTCCTTGCATGAGCACACTGTAGAACATTTTCTTTTCTGTTCCATAACACCACTTTGACTTCTTTAAATCTCTGTGTTTCACAAACATGGCCCCTAAGGGCCCATGAAAAAGTTCAAAGTGGGTCACAGACTGCTGTGGGGTGAGAACAGACTGTATTAATTGTTTGCAATGGGGAAATCGAGTTGCTACCAGCAATTAAAGGAGGCTAATAGTTTTTTGGCTGATGTAAACACTTGTAGCCAGTAATTACAGCTATTGCATATTCCCCAGACCTGAAGAAATTGAACTGTTGCCATTTTGTCTGAGAAGTGGCAACTGACAGCTTAATTGACTTTTTTAGATGGAGAATGGGAATTCAAGCTGCATGCTAACACTAAAGTTATGAATTGTAAATCAACATTTTTTTTTTAATTGTAGAGAAGTTTTAAAGAAGAAACATATGCAGTGTGGATTTAAGTCCAGGGGTCTCATAATCAGGAGACTGGCAGCAAGACTCAAGGAAAAGAACTTCTTTTCAAACATTTGAAAGACACTGCTTTGCCATATAACCTACTACACAAAAAAGGAGAATGATCAAGGCAGGGAAGAAGTGAGCAAAGGGTAGAAATTTTGGAAAATATCAAGCAAATTTAGGTGAGATACATTAAAGGAATGGAAAAGAAGGAAAAAATATTACCTTTCATTTCTATTTCCTTCCCTCCTCAATTCTCTTTGCTAGCTATGCCTAAATATTTGTGAATATATCTAAAAATCCAGAAAAGAAATATGAAGTAATTATTTTGCCCTTCCCCATTACCTAGACATTTCAGTAATTCTTCCCTACACAAAGCCTTGTCAGTCCATTTTCACAAGCAGCTTTCCTCCGTACGGCACTGGTTCCTGTTCTTGTGCCATGAGTTTCAGCTTATTCCTAACTTTCTCTGCTCCTTGTTTCTTTGCTATTGTTGGCTGAGCTGATGGGATGAGAGGAGGCATTAGCAGAGGAGTGTGAGCATACTGGGGACAGACAGCTCTGGGGGTTTCTTCAATCCCTAAGAAGAAGACAAAATAAGCTGAAAAAACAGGTGAAGAAGGTTGAGCTCTTCGAGCCCTTTAAGAGCTTTGTGCTTTTCTTGTGCAGAAGGAACATGTCAACTCTCCACAAAGGGAATGCAGAAAGGAAACAGCTAAAGAGAATTCAACTGTGGACACAAGGAAGGTGGGAGGATTTCATTGCTCCTAGCTTCTACTCTCCAAACATGCCCATCTGTATGTTTCCCCTCCATAAAAGCCCAAAAGCTTTCCGTTGGATAGCTAGCCCCACTCCCACAGGCAGGAACACTCAGTGCTGAAAAGGTGAAGGAAATGAAGTATAAGAGCAAATAAGGTTTTGCATTGCCATTCGCAGAAAAGGACATTCCTATCTTTCCCTCTCACCTGTTCTTGTGTTCATGCAGGTTTTGCCCTTAGACTTCCTCTAACCCATTCATTCTGATTATACAGAAAATTAAAGTGGGAGCTGATGGTCACCTGCCTTGGTCATAGGATCATAGAATGGTTTGAGCTGGAAGGGACTTTTAAAGATCATCTAGTTTCAGCCCCCCTGCTATGGACGGGGACCTCTTCCATTAGATCAGGTTGCTCAGAGCCCTGTTTGACCTGACTTTGAACACCTTCAGGGAGGGGACATCCACAACTTCTCTGGGCAACCTGTTCACCACCTCCATCATAAAAAATTTCTTCCTTATGTCCAATCTAAATCTACCCTTTTCCAGTTTAAAATTGTTGTTCCTTGTCCTATCACTACAGGGTCTGGTAAAAAGTCTTTGTCTTTCTTATAAGCCCCCTTTACATATTCAAAATCTCCAGTAAGGTGTCTCTAGGCTGAACAACACCAACTCTCTCAGCCTTTCTTCATAGGAGAGGTGTTCCAGCCCTCTGACCATTTTCATGGCTTTCTTCTGGGCTTGCTGTAACAGATTCATGTCTTTCCTGTGCTGGGGACCCCAGAGTTGGATGCAGCACTCCAGATGGGGTCTTACCAGAGCAGAGTAGAGGGGCAGAATCACCTCCCTCCACCTGCTGGCCACACTTCTTTTGACACAGCTCAGGATGCGATTGGCTTTCTGAGCTGTGAGCGCACGTTGCCAGCTCATACTCAGTTTTTCATCTACCAGTACTCCAAGTCCTTCTCTGCAGGGCTGCTCTCAATCCACTCATTACCCACCCTGTATCCATGTTGGGGATTGCCCCAACCCAGGTGCACGACCTTGCGCTTGGCCTTGTTGAACTTTATGAGGTTTGCATGGGCCCACTCCTCAAGCCTGTCAAGGTCCCTCTGGATGGCATCCCTTCCCTCAAGCAAATCAACTGCACCACTCAGGTTGGTCTCATCTGCAAACTTGCTGAGGGTGCACTCAATCCCACTGTCTATGTCGTTAATGAAAATACTAAATAGTATTAGTCCCTGTAACAATGAAGGGATGAAGGGATCTTGCTTAAAGAGAAAAGTCTCCAGCTCCTTCAGGACAATAAAATATGAAATTCTAGTGAACAAGTCCCTTCTGTGACAAGCCCTTTCCTGCCAGAGCCCAGGGACCTTGCAGCAGGATATTAAGGAACAGAAAATTCCACTTCAGGTGACCCCTAGAGGTTTTTTCAATAATACATGTAACATCTAATAAAACTAACAAGAAAAGATACTCTATATTTATTCCCACTTCAGTGAACGTATTTCTTTCTTTCCTTCCTATTCCTGCCTACAAAAGCCCTGTAATAGGGAATTTCTGGAAATAGTAGACCAGGTTTGGTCAGAGAGCACAGCACTAATACAGCTGCAATATTAGCCATGGAGCTATTTTTAGTACTCAATTTCCTTCACTTTAGCTTTGAATATCACGCATGTGAAATCTAAAAGTCATATTCTGCTGACTGTGCCCTTGGAACAGCTAAGCTCATTTTGAGAGTCTTACATCTTGTCCAAAGACCCCTGGTTTTATAAGAGCTGTGCTAATTCACGCTGTTAATCACTATAAAGCCTCGAATTCAGGTATTATTAGGCATCTCATGAAGCTGGAAGTTGGGAACTACATATGCAAATGTAAACTCCATGAGTTAAGTTGCTCAACAGGAACATAAAAGATATATAAAAATGTGTTAAAGAGATGTAGCTGGGTATTTTCAAGTTCTTCAATACACAATATAAAGTCAAAGTGGAAGTAGTGGTTCTGACATCCTTGGAGGTTACTAAATATCATGCTATCTACTCTAGGAAGAAACCTGATTTTCAGTCATGATCTAACCAGGGGTTTTTGACTACCATGGGGAGTTTTCTTAGTTTAAGAAATATACTTAGTTGGGAAGAGACAGCATAGCCAAAGACTCACAACTGCCTTCCACATATCATGCAGAAGTTAGCAACCATCCTGGGAATGGAGGAAATCCCACAAGTTAAAAGCATAATCAGAAAAGTACCTTGATATTAACAGCTAATTAAGAAGCAAATTATTGGTGGACATGTGGCATTGGTAACCATCTTTATATTTTAAACTTTCCTTCTTCTGCTATGTTTGAAGTTTACTATATAAATGGTTTCCTGGTTTGGTTTGGTAGCGATGAAGTGCCTTTTAAAATGTGAGGTCATCAATAGACCATCATTTCCATATCTCTAATGGTAAGACTATGTGAGCTAAAAATGCCAACGTGATCTAATCAACCTATGCAATATGATAGATCAGAAAAGGTGATAACAGTAACAAAATATTGAACATATTCCCCATCTTATTGAACACTGTATGGTAGCTCCATCTTGCTCCGCATTATTAAAGTTCAAGTGCTCTGATCTACTCCATTTTGTTGTGGCAAGAAGGGAATACAGCTGGTGAACAGAGTGACTTTCAGGACAAGTTATTTATTATCACTAACATCTATGTTCATTTAAACAAATTTTGCTATGATGAGTCTTTGTTCCTTAATAGCAGCTGTGTCTAATGGAATCACTGAGACAGTAAATTTTGTGGCTTCAAAATTAGAGCATGTAATTCTGGGACTGGTATTGGAACTTGCATTATTTCTTAGGTAATCTGATAATACACATAAAAATAGCACGAGAAAATTAAAAAGGTTAAAAATATAGGATGACAGGAAGTCCAAACTTAACTCTTGTACAAGAAACTGCAACTGACAGTGGCTTCAGCAATGCAATACTCAGAACAACTGCTGCAAAAGGAGTTTCACATAGTACCTGAAATCTGGGAGTCCAAAAATAGATTAAATATCAGTTGAAAGTTTCTTGTCACCAACAAAGAGTAATCTCACACAATGACATTTAAATTTTCCTTTAAATATTTATGACGTTCCAGTGTGAGAACCTGCAGCGCTTTTGTGAACAATGGTTGAAAAGGGACCTGATGCAAGAAACACAGTAGAGGCCCCTAGCCAGGCAATCATCAATGTTCATCAGTAGTTTCCTCAGCCTTGACAGGCCCTTCACGAGGCTGTATCACCCAAGCACTCAAAGAGTCATGAAAATTTTGTACTCCATATATTCAAACCATATACTTGTTTCTGATCTATTGTACTACCATTTTTGAATAATCAGTCTGAATTTCATGGCATGAAAGCCAATGTCACTAGAAAATGGTGATGTTCCTTGCAAAGATTGTTAAAATATCTGCATTAAAATTGTTTGCAAAAGGATGTTTTGTTGCTGAAGACTTTTCCTTTGTACATACAGAAGAATAAAAGATTTAGAAATACTCTTTCCTCTTCTTTTCTAATACCAGAGTCTGTTTTTTCCCATTACTGTTACACTTGTTCTTCCTTTCCTTCTCCCAGCTTCAATTCCTGGCAATGGAATG
Organism: Burhinus oedicnemus; assembly: GCA_008921705.1. Lineage (NCBI taxonomy): Eukaryota > Metazoa > Chordata > Aves > Charadriiformes > Burhinidae > Burhinus > Burhinus oedicnemus. The sequence continues at coordinate 321,834 of VFFE01006966.1, read as the reverse complement.
AAAATAAGCCTTGCTATGTAAAGGACTGTGAAGAAGTTCTGACCTGTTTCCCACTCCAGTTCTGATGTTTTCCTGTAGTGTATTGAATTTGCAGAGGATTTGGCTAATTAGAAACTATCATTAAAATCACAAATTAGACCAGACAAATACCTGTATTGCCCTATGGCAGCACAGGCTTTCCTACCTGTCTCTCCTAAGAAATTTCAGTTTTCACTGACTCAGCTCTTTCTGCAGGTGAGAATTTGGTGACAATGGGTCAGGTTTCCAAATGCATCTAGGCACCTAAAAACTGCCTAAACAGGATAGTACCAGGACCCATTGGGACAAAGCAGCTGAGCTGTAGCCTGGTTATGTATCAAAATCTGGATATCCCCCAATTCTATTCCAAATGTCCACTACATCTTTTAGGGACATTTTAAAATGTTTTTTCACAGTCTGTCCCTTGAAGGACATTGTACCACTTCTAAAAGCTACTGGCTGGGTAGCCGGTACCTACGATGCTGAAATGTGCCACCCACTGAAATACTCTGGCTCAAACCAGTTAGTTTTTGTTCAGTTTAGTATCATTACACAGAAAAGATCACTACCACTCCTTCCCAAGTCCTTCTCTCCAATGTTTGTTAGCCCACCTGGTAGAATATCAAAGGCTCTGTATTCTTAGAAATAACATGTGAGTTTTCTCATTAGCTGTCATTGGAGAATCCTACACAAGCGAGAAGTCAGTGGAAAAACAAAAAGAATAAACATTTATAGAAACCAAGGACCAAGACAATGCGAAGAGTGAAATACAGCTAAGGCTACTGCTGCAGCTAGAACTCTCTAGGTAAGTACTGGAGAAATGCAAAGTGTTCCAAAACCAGTCTGATTTATTTGCAGAGCAAGCAGAGCTCTTCTGACCAAAACAATGAACAAAAGTGGGGCTTTTTAATATAGCACTAGCATATTTGTTGACTAATATACTGCTAAGCAGGAAAGAAAAGCCAGTTACATTAATTTGCCAGAGTGTCAGGAATATTGCCCAGTTAGAAAGAGCGAAACTTCTAAGCCACGTCAATTTTGTATGAGCATCCAGCAAGGAGATACTTTTGAGGTGATCATAACAGATCTGAGACTGCTGAGTGTGACCTGCAGTTTTGGAGGAACTACAGAATCTGTCGTTCAAGACAGGATAGTAATGGAGATCAGAAAACCCTTGCTGAAGAAATAACTGCTTAAAAAGATGATAATTCACATTTAAGAAACATGACTAAAAGTTGCCAGACTTTAGAACATAAGTAGATCAGTTTGAAGTATTTTGAGGCAAAACAAAACAATTTCTTCTACACCTAGGACAAAAAGGCAGAGATGCCCAGCAAAATGTGGGAGCAGATAAAACTGAAAGCTCTATAGTGTATTCTGTAAACAAAACTTAGGAGGAGCCAGCACTGGAGGATTTTACACTCATGAAAATATAAGCAGCGTCCTGACTTGGGACAGAGCTATTATACTTTAGCAGTGCAAAATCTTTCTGCAAAAAAACTGCAGAACAGAACAGATTGTACTTAAAAGGGGGGAAAATATATGCATTCTATACAGTGAAAACTACTATACAGCACTTTGCACAGAGGTGATCAAACACTAAGAAGATTTTATTATTCACAGGCACTACACAGTGACAGCTACATCCAGTGACTGGAATATTAGCTTGAACAAAAATAACCCAGAAGGTGGTCACTTACGCATGGTCTATGTGACACTTGAAGATACAGTAGCAAGTTTGAAGAAATATCTAGTTGAACATAGCCAAGTAAAACTCAAAGCATATAGCAAAGCAATTGTTCCTCCTCACAAGCTGAACGTAAAGAAAAAAAATCCCTCAAAATATAAGGTATGTAGTTGTTTCACAAAATATCTTTTCTGCTCCCGAAAATGCCAGACATTCAGTGTAAGATTAATCTGCTCAAAAGTGGGCATCTCAAAAGACAGGTACTTCTAGACATACTATCTTGTCCTAAAGTACATATTTTAAATGGTTACATGAATTAAGACAGTTTCTGACGTTTCATTTTTGAAATCTAGATGACAGTCTCAGAACTAGACATGTACAATATAATGTTGGCAGAACTGAATCCCACCTTAACGTCACTGAGTGTATTTTGACAGAAACCTACACAGGTAGAACAAAGATCAGACCAAGATACTGTACATGTAAATACGCTCAAAAAACCAGAAAATCCCAAACAGAAGAATTTATACTGTAATCTATGTCAGATCTTTGGTCCGACCACGGCATATATTCCATATCTACATGCTGGGAAAATTACAAACAGGTTCTGTATTACCACTCTCACTAACTAGCAACAGAATCATTAGAGAATACAATTGCTGAATAAGCAACCTCAGGTTGGTGTTAAACTGTTGAATGGACAGTTAAACAGCTAAGAAATCAAGACCTTTGTTTGTCACTGCACTATTTTTTCTGAAATGTTTAGTGTAAGTCTTACAATGAGACTGTTTGATTATATGGTCACTGGTGATGAAAACAGAAGTATCAAAAATTTTCCCCAAACCCCTTTCTATAAGAAATGATCAAACAGAACATACATTGTAAGAAAAAACCACTTGAGCTAAAGTTTTTGCATATAAACTACATCTATGTCATTGCAGATTGGCACCGAAAAGTGATGATTTCTTATGAAGTTGTTCCTTGCTCTTTAAATTAAAGGAAGGCAGTTTAGTACAGAGTGGCAAGCACAACAACTTCTCCTACAAAAGAATAAAAAAGACACCTGTCTTTTTTCTTTGCCTAAAACATCAGAAGAAAAGCAAGCCACAAATGAACCAGTGGATTCGACAGCAGGAGAGAAAAGGCCAAGGAGAACAGTATAGAAAGTAAACCCTGAAAGGATTTTGAGATCCAAGTGATAAAGGAGACAGAAATATTGCAATGCTGCACTTTTCAAAAAGAACACGTAAAGCAACAGCAATTGGCCTTTTGGAAGTGGAAAACTTAGACTTGCTGAACAGCAGCTCAGACTAGTGCATGCATTTAAACACAGAGGCCTCTCCCTCTTGTAGAAGCTCTTTCCTCTGATGATTGCTCATTATGTTAATATATTAAAGGTCTGTAATAGCTCTAAGCTCAGATTTAGATTTTTCACTAGTCGCTACCTGAGAACACCATTTATAGCAGAGGCTCAGGATAAAAATAAGCACTTCTCACAATTGTCTTTTGAACCCCCTTTAACAGCAGAACACAGTTCCATCAACAATTTTTTAACCTGTGACACCTTTCAAAACTCTCCAAGAATTACATGGGTTTTTATAAAAAGCAAATCGAACAGGTTTGCAGCAGATTCTGGTTTATGCTCCCAGGGAAGAGAGTAGCTAAGGACAAAGGGTAGTAACAAGCTAAAATGTTCCCTTTTACTAAGGTCCCCAAGTTAAAACAGCTCCTGGCATCTCTCCATAAGCTGTAAGTTGGCCCGGACTGATAGCATGGCCAAGTCAATGTAAAGCTCAAGACCTGCCTAAGGCTGCAACACCACAAATGAGTAACAGTCCTGCACAATTCCATAGCCAAGGCCTGACGGGATAAAGCTGTGACCATAACTGAGATCACAAGATATCAGTTATGTCTAGGGTAGGACTGAGCACCCTACTTCAGTCATGCGGATCTCGGACTGACAGCCAAACTACCAGTGGAAATGGTGGAGAAATACATCAAGATTGACGATGACAAGGCTGCAGCACAGAGATATGCCCAAAGGTTTTCAACAAAGAGATGGTAGTTGAATTTGTGGTTGCAGATGGGACTAGATTTTGTGTCAGGAAGAGAACTAAGGACAGAACTTTACATCATCCCCTGCAAAGCAGATGAAGGGGATCCACAAAACCAGCATGGGAATCATTCTGTTCACACATATGTTAGTACAAAACTGAAGACTATTGCTCCTCTACTTGTTTTCATTTATCTTTGATTCATATCTTGCAATAGCAATTTTCTGTTTGACAAGCGGACGCTTTTCTGAGGCATGCTGCTTTCTGACCTCACTCTGTGTGTACTCTGTTTCCTTCCTCTTCATCTGCCTAAATTTATTCACTGAGAACAAAGATATCATTGTACTAGAGCAGTGGTCCATCTGTTTTAGAAAGCTGTTTCCAGTTGTAGTTAGCACCAGATGTTTCCTAAGGAAGCATCCTCATGGTCAAAATACCGAATATCCTCAGTGAATGTCCATATGTACTAAATGCAAGGAATACCACCAAGTTTGTATAATATAGGCCTTTTTTCATGCTTTGTTACTCTCCTTCCTTAAAGGTAGGACAATACTATTTCACAGTGAATTGTACCACGTTCTCTCATGCTGCACTTGACTGTTAAAATTTTGAAAGATTTCAGAAGATGGTGGTTTATTTCACTACTCACAAAAGAAACTTAGTATTTCTTGCTGCATAAACGCTGTAGTGCTTTGTCTAATGCTGAACACCTACAACAAATTGATGAGTTCTCTAAGTTCTTATAAGCCTTTTGAGTCTTTTGAGAAAAATCCCTAAATTTATAGTCTTGAAGCTTTTCAGAACCCAAATTATTTGCCTCGCTCCTATGAAACTTCCACTGCTTTCCTCAACAGTTTTGTCATAACTAGACAGAGGAGAATTTAACTTTAGTGGATCTTGCCATTTCATTGTGCAAAATTGCATAAAACGGGGGCTGTCCTCTATAGCCATTTAAATACTGGGTGAAGTCATGCCCATACAGATCAGACTTCAGCATAAAGATTTTCAGGTTTTTTCTACATAGGAAATCAGAAAGTAAAACTTTTTCATGATGCATTTCTTCATTTTCTATTTGCTCATTTCTGAATTCTATTTCCACTTGTTTAATCAGCCTGTTTCTGCCATTTGAGGCTCCCAAAAGCTTGTTCCTTCAATCATAGCACATACACGAACTGTCTCCTGAGCTGTATCTCTGTGCCAAATAACTGTTGAGGAGCTAGTATAAAGTCCTTGTTTCATTCAAAGCAGGTTTTAAATTTTAGCAAATGTTCTGAATTACATGGAAAATGTCTCGGAGTTTATTTCCTTTTCCAAATTAATCATTTTTTTATACAAAGTATTTTTACTTTTCAGAAAGCCTGAGGAATCACAAAGCTAGTAAGTGAAGTCCAAAGAAACAGAGATAGAGCACATGTTAATTTTGAAGCAGGAGGCAAGTCTTTCTTAACAATTTTATCAAGCTGTCATCTCAGAGTGGCCACCTCTGAGAAGCTGTCAACTTCACTGATATAAATGAAGTTGGAATAAGGGAAGATTGCCAAACACTGGCTGCTCTAAAGGACCAAAAGCAACTGCAGCCACCGCCAGTTCAAGGAGCAGTGGAGTGAGCTCCCAGGAGTATTCGGAGCATGCTCTTCAAAACTCTGGGGCCTATAGAAAATGGTTGAGTATGTTAGTGGTACACTCACTATAAAATTTTGTCGTGTACAAGCAACTAAAGTATGGACCACTTCAAGTGGTTTTAACTATTCTGTAGGTATAAGATTTATTTCTATTTTGAATTAGTCTACTCCCATCTTCCAGTTGCTGGATCTTGTTGCAATTTGGCCTGCAAGACTGAAGAGACCGTTGTTAAATTTCTATTCCCCACACACCTTCCAAAATCTTCCCTTTATATCTGTCCTTTTTTAAATTTTTTTCTTTCAATGAGAAGGAACAGCTTGATAGGCAGATTCATCTTAAACTTGCTATTATAAAGCATGTTTTCTATTTCTTAATAATTCTTCCGGTTTTCCTTAGTTACTAGTGGCCTTCTTTGAACATGGATATCAAAACCAGAGACAGAATGCCAGTTATCCTAAGGTAAAAGCCAAATGTATGCCAGAAAGTTTTCCAATTGCTACGTTATTCACCTTCCCATGCTTTGAAAGATTACATTAATCCTTCCTCCGTGCCAGTGCTCCAGGAGCTGATTACTCACCACAAGCCCCATTTTTTCAGTCCCGCTCTTACCATCGCTTCCATCTTGCTTCCATTTCTGTCTGTACATAAGCCAGAAATCCTTGTTTCTAGATGTCTGACTTCTCTAAATTCAGTGATCTGAATCACTTGGATCACTTTCTCTTCCACTCTCAGTTTATCAGTCATATGCCTGGGTGCCAGAGTATTTTCTCCCAGTATACAAATCCGCATCAGGATGAGGATGTCACAGAACTAAAAAATAATGCACCAGGATTCCTGGTATGTAAAACAGGAATGTATTAATTCATGTGCATTTTGAAGCGTTAACAGAAAAGTAACATAGTTATAATAGATATTTCTTTTCACAAAGTGACGGCTGCTTTTAGGTTTCCACTCTTTCGATAGCTTTAAAAAAGCAGTATTGGAAATTGAGGATATAAATTATAGGTGTGGAGAGTGGTAGAGCACTAACAAAAATAAGACAAAAGCATTTACTTCCTCCTGAAGGAAGGAAGTAAAAATGCCATAAAACTTTAAAAGAAGAACAGAAGCATATCTCAAAACAATTTGGAATTTTACCCCAAAGTAACAGACCAGCTGAGTTACAAGGAGGAAGAGCATGTTACAAGGAGGAAGAACATGTATTAGGAAGTTACATTCTCAGATAAATGGAAATGAAGTCTATAACTACGCAGGTGCATGAAGTTACCATATTTCTACAGATGTTAAAAAACCCACATACAGATGAGCGGTTTGTTGCTAGCATACACAGGATCCAGGATACACAAAGGGATTGAATGTTCATCCAACTACACATTACATGTCTATGCACAGGTTTGCTCTGTGCTTACATAGGTGCTTATCTTTTCCAAATGCATCCCAAAATAGCCTTACCCTTCTGTCAACAGTGTAATGAGAAGATGAAGCAGTAAAATACATGCATGTTCAATACTTTTGTGTATATATACACAACCACACACTCATTCATGACTGGACTATGTAAGACATCTGACTGAATTCAACTAAGTAAAACCTCTGTGGTGAATACAATTATTTCTTTAGAGAATTCTGAATAAGCAGTCATTATGTCATAGATTTTTTGTCTTTTAATAGGCAGTAAAATTATGCCATATACTTAAAACATGTTTGGAAAATGAACTCTATCATCATTGTCTTTATTTCCACACGTAAGATGGTGCATTTTTTGTGGTTATGCGTGTAGTCTTCAACTAGTAAATATTTTCCAGATGTCTAATATTCTGAGAAATTTAAGGGAAAACATGTAGTGAGATCTGCGTTTGTCAATATGGAGAATCTCATCACTTTGCAAGTGTTTGAGGGCATTCTACAGTATCACAAAGGGTCTATTAATAAAATAAAGTCTCAATCAAAGTAATCCAAACAAAGTATCATCTCAAAAATTAACAGCTAGTGCTGGTAGATATGCACTAAAAGTGATGCAAATGCAATGTTTGGGACAAAAGATGCCTGAAATTTTTAAAACTATATTTACACTTATTTATAAAACCTCAAAAATTCTGAAAAACTGATTACTCATCCATTTACACACATGCCTTAGCTTTAGGTACCATTTAGTTTTGTGGGATCTTCTTAGCCCAAAAAAGAAGAAAACAGACAATATTACATTCCCGTGAAAATGCCCATAGAAGGTATGTCACAGCATTATGATGATCAGGATGGAATTTTGCCACAATATAGTTGTAATGTGTCTATTTTTGTGGCTTGTCAAGTGACCTTGATCAAGTCTTTAATGGATTCAATATTTGTTTAATGTAGAAACTTCAACACTGAAATGAACTGTTCAGTTTGTTCAATAGGAAATACTACAAGTTTCTGAATCTGCATTACACAGTTTCTTCATTTTTCTGACTTCTTGCAGCGACAAGGAAAATCCTTCCTTCCATGTATTTACTGAGCAAACTAAGCAGCACAATTTCTCATCAGATAAAATGCCAGCTGCAGGTGGAACAGCTGTAGCCATCTTCAGACACTTCCCAAAGCTCTAGAAATTATTAACTTCTCTTTTTGTTTTCTTAAGAAACATTTTAATCACTCCACTAGAACTAAAATCAGAGCACTGAAATAGTTTGTTTTCTGCCTGGATTAAAATTTGTCCCTCCCAAACATGCCACATTAAGTACTTGCAGCCACTGTGGGTTTTAGATTTACAAACTAATAATGTTTCATTACAGCTACATATCTTACTTATTGATTAATCAGTACTTCAGAGGACTTTCATATCTGTTTTGGTTTTATTCTTCCAATTCCAGAAACTCAGAAAAAGTTGTCCCGAGGTGTTTAAGAAAGAATAGAGAAAAACCCTTTCCACAGACCAGATATGAAGCAACTTCTCTGTGAAATCTGTATAAATTCACAAATAAATATGATGTATTAAAAGCTGGGAAGGAATGTTGGCTCTGCTTTTGAGGAGAAGAGGGTTTGAGAATGTGGCACATGAGAGCTATTCCCTAGCTTAGATATTGTTCCCTAGGTCATGGTTTATCCCTGAGACTTCCAGCTTGATTTACTCCTGGCTTTATCAACCCTAAAACCAGCAGGAACAAACTTTGAAATTTACCTCATAAAAAAATTAGAACTGAAAGGTAGCATGAGAAAGCAAGGTGCTTATAAAGTAGAAAAATTATCCCCAATAATAATAATAAAAAAAACCCAGACACAAAACCAAAAAAAAATCAAAAAACCCTCCAAGTACTTAAAAAATGAGGACTGTAGAAAATATATTTCCGTGTTAGTTCCCTGTAACATCAGAAAAGCAGATCTGAAGTACCCACTGTGTGGCATGTACTGCAGTAGCCCCTAAAGGCAGCTGCCCTGAAGAGCAAGCAGCTGAACAAGAGCCCACAGTGTGTTTAAATAATGCCTCTCAGCTTGGGTGCCGCTTCTAACTGCTGCTGTGGAATAATCAAGAAACTGAGAAACAACCGAGGAATAACTGAGATACTGTTGAACTCTTGAGTAGGAAATATTTTTCCCATCAGAGTGTTACCTTTGGCTGTTTGGCCCTAGGATAGCTCTCCTTTTCTACTGCAGGTTGAAATTTACTTCCTAGACATGTTTACACACCAGCTAGGTACTTCCTCCAGTATGAGAAAGTCCTAGAAAGGGATTCAGTTCAAGCTATTTTTCCTCTTCTCCGTGACTCGCTAAGCTTCAGGAGTTTTCCCACTGCCTCCTTATAACGGGCTGGGTTACAAAATCCAGAAATAGACCTTCTCCCTCGAGGACCCATTCACCCATGCAGGAACAGCCCACGGCTGGTGCTGACTGACCTCGCCTCATCAACAACAGGGGAACAAGCTGAAGTTTGGACCCTCTAATTTGATTCATTTCCTTGGACCTCGGTCACTCTGCTCTCGTCGATACTACAGAAAAGCCTTTCTCTGCTAATGTCATTCACAAAAACCCAAATGTTTCTGGCGGTGGGGTGGCTGTGCAGGACACTCGCACCCTCTTGTGGTGCTCAGCAAGGGGCCCTGCAGGCAGCCTGCCCCCAGGCCAGCCATCCTGCTCCTCCAGGCATCCCGCTCCCCCAGGCATGCTGTTCCCCCAGGCATCCTGCTCCCCCAGGCATCCCACTCTCCCAGGCATCCCGTGCCCCCAGGCATCCCGTGCCCCCAGGCATCCCGTGCCCCGAGTCATCCCATTCCCCCAGGTATCCTGTTCCCCCAAGCATCCCGCTCCCCCAAGCATCCCATGTCCCCAGGCATCCCACTCCCCTATGCATCCCACGCTCCCAGGCATCCTGTGCCCCCAGGCATCCCTTTCCCCCAAGCATCTCGTGCCCTCAGGCATCCCGCTCCCCCAGGTATCCCAAGCCCCCAGACATCCTGTTTCCCCAAGCATCCCGCTGCCCCAGGCATCCTGTGCCCCCAGGTATCCCTCTCCCCCAGGCATCCCGCTCCCCTAGGCAGCGCCCTGCCCAGCTCCTTGCCAGAGGGGGGTTTGGAGCCCAGCCCAGCTAGCGGGGGTCTGGGAACATAAATGAAGGTGTCTGTTGATGATCTCAAGCAGCTTTGAAAGAGCTACTGGTTAGGTCAGCTAAGAGACAAGGTGTTTCCATAAAATGATGGAGACACAGGTTTTTGAAAGATTTAATCTTAACTGATAATCTTCCTCCCTAATGTTTTAGAGTGAAAAATCCATTTTTGTAATCACAAACACAGGCAACCAACATTTCAGTGAAAAGCTCAACTGTTATTAAATAGATTTATCTGATCCTCATCCTTATCTTTAGCTGTCATACACTGACTGGCTAGACAGACAAGCAACAAATTTTAAGGAAATGGATCAATAAATGAAATTTAATATGTGCCTTTCTAACACATCTCCATTTAAAACTACTTTTATTTAAAGTGTGCTTTTATTTTAAAGTCAAAAGGAAACAAAATATTGAACATCTAATGTGGAAGTAATAACATCTGATTTCAAAGATATGGCAAAAAAAATTATTTCAGTAACGGTAACATTGTTATTTGTGTTTTAATAAATAATTTTTTTTTCAAAATATTTCCATTAATCTATTTTACCATAAGGATTTTATGTTCATTTTATTACTTCCAGTTAACTTTCTATACTCTCTCAGCCATTTCAATTCATAGATAAAACGCAAATTAACTTATAATGAAAAGCTAAGTGGTACAATTATGTCGTATCAGTTAGCGTTTATGTTTTATCAGTTAGGGTAGTCTTAATCACTCAGTTGCCATAACGAGAGGTTCAACTTCAAAAAAAAATGCCACAGAGAAAGTAGGAGAAAGCCACAGGGACAATGTCCCAGAAAATTCTTCTTATTCCAAGTGAAACATTTCTGTTATGAATCATAATCTATAGTCATAAGGCCTATATAAAAAGATGCCCTCAAGAATTTCCTGCATAATTTCTGGGACAAATCTCAGACCAGCTGGAAAAAAAAATATATAATTTAGTGGGGTCAAAAGCACCCACCTCATCTTTTTGTTTAACAGAAATGTCTGGGTCCTTCTCGGGGCATTAGCGCATTGCTGTAACCCAGAGGCAAATTCAGTAGAAGTAGAGTCTTTCTGTAAATGGCAGCCTATATAGATTGCCAGTCACTTTTAATTGGATTCATGAGTTACATCCAAGTACATCCCAAGTATAGCACCATAAACATCACTGTGTATGATTCAGAAGTAGCTTTCTTTTAAAAGAAAAAATTTAGAAGTCAAGCTCAATTGTTTTTATATATACTCATTGCTATATATATATACACAGACACCCATATACATATATACAGTGTATTTATATGTAAATAGAATGTAGTTTTGGAAATTGGAAGTAAGAGGGAAACAGAAAATAGAAAAAAGAGCAAAAATGTTCTGGGACCCCTTAATTAAAGTTGTGTGAATAACTCATTTATTCAGTCGGTTGGAGAACCCGAGAGGTCACTTCAGATTAACCTCAAAGTTTAGTGAAATGATGACTCTTGTTCTCCAAGGTTTGTTCCCATTTGGGTGGAGGAAATTAAGATTTCTTTCCTCATTTTGCCTGCATTTGGGGTTAGAGAAAAAGCTTGTTTACATTTAATTTCAAAGTTCATCGTCCCAAAGAGAAGACAAAACCCCAAAAGCCGGTCAGAGAGCAATGCCAGCTCACAGATTTGGCTGATAGGTTGCTTCCCAGGGCCCCATTCTTCTTGCTTAACATAAAGCAGTTCTTGAGTTGCACTAAATCCGTGGGCACGGGGCAATTCACCTGCCGTCTATTCCCCAGACCAGATAGTGGGATGGTTGCAAAACATCAATTTAGTCTCTTCTCCATAGGTTCGTCCTGTGTGATCACTTCAGGCGGAGAATCACAAGAGTTCCCCCAACACATAAGTAAGATTTCCAGTGCAGGGAATTCTCTGGTCAACAAACACAAGAATAAGAACATATTTTGGTTACTGCTTCCACTGCAGAACGTACATTGATTCACGCTCTGTGTGATCTCTTGTTGCAATAACTGTACTCAGGTAAGAGTTTAATATTTTTATCAGCTGAAAAGTATTTGCATTTATTTTGAGTGGTTATATTGCTACTTGAACATTTCATGTGTAACTACCCAAAGAGCCACAACCTTTCACATGTGACTATCATACCCCAAACTGATTTCTACATTCTCTGCAAGAGAACAACATCTAGAAGTATTTAATATAAACACTCAGAATTGATTGCATTTTGTGCTATGACAGCGAAAGGCTCTGCACTAACATGAGGCTGTCCTCCTCTAATGGTCATAGACCAGAAAGATGTAAGAAGGTGGCAGTGGGACAGTCTTTTCTGTCCCCTTAATTCACCTCAACATGGTCTTAGGGAACAAGGTGTTGCTATTAAGGTAGACCGTTGCAGTGGTGGGTACATGTCACCATGGACTTCCCTGCGGGGCCACAGAGCCAGTTTTAAGCACACTGTTTCTAGGCAAAGCTCCATAAAGTGGCTGGTTCCACCAGAAGACTTGAAAAATGATGTCAAGGTCATTACATGTCCTTATATTTCCTTTATTGTGAACAGGTGCTTCTTTCAGCTTGCCTTCGATGCAGGAGAGTCAGAAAAAGGCTTGGTTTTTTGCAATATATTGCATTAGCACCAGTCTTGCCAACAAGATGCCAATAGTCCAGAGACTGCTACTGAACCAACAGAGGTACAAAGAAGTATTACTAATGCACCTCTCCCTGTGGCATCAAAGCATTTGCCGTTATGATCTAAATCACTTGAAACATTACAGCCGAATCAGAATATCTACTCTACTGTAAAACAGAAAAGTATTAATCTTTTGGGAAATTCTGTTTTCCACTACAAATCTGGGAACCTGTTGTGTTTTTCAAAGTTCTGTACAAAATTCAAGCTTTGTATTTTTACTTTCTTTTCTACTTGGCAGTATTCCCAAGCTCAATGTGAAAAAAAGATGTTTATCCAATATTTGAATATTTTAACAAATAATAACCCTCTCTACTGCTGCTTGAAAAAATATTTCTCAGCCTGAGTTTTCAAAAGTAAAAGAAATCACACAGACACCCGATTAAAAATTTTGTGTATGTAAATATGTAATAATTTAAAAATCAAAACCAGCCACTATATTTAAAAAGTATTGAAAAGGATAACCATTGAATTGTATTATGCCAGTAGGCAACTCTGCCAATATCCACATTTTAATTTTTTCCAGCTAAGAATGCAAATAGTTTTTAAGTTCCCATCCATAGTCACCTGTGTTTTCTGGTGGTGTGGTTTTATGATCTTTGTGCACTATCATTAATAAATGAAAAATAAGCAATAGAGGTCAAAAGCAGATAATAATGACCATTTCATTTTAAATTGTGGACACTTGAAAAGTACTTGGTCATAGCTGATACCAAACCGCATCGAGCATTAAAGAACAGACTCAGGGAACACATCTCTGTAACGCTGAAAATTAGTCTTAACTTTTGTCACAGTTAGGGAGGTCAGCAATTTCCAAATTTCAGAGGGCAGGGGAACTATGCTAATGCTCATAATTTCTAGCACACCTCTGCTGTAGCCACACTTAACTGACCATCTTGTTAACTGTACCTCTCAATGTGATTCTCTGGATCATAAAACTGTCCAAAAGCACTATCAAGGCAAATGAGGCGTCCTCGTATGCCCTTTAGTTCCAGTGGGTGCCTGTTTCCTCTGTGACCTCCCGACTGGCGGTTTGAGACCATCCCAAGCCCTGCAGCACTGGCTGTTGTACGAAGCTATACTGCCTGTGAGAGCTCACGTGGATAAGGGCAAGAGAGTAGAGCTGAGACTATCAAAGCAACGGCTCCTCATTCTCCTGAAGCACTCAGGAAATACAAAGAGAAGATGCAAAACATCTACAGTCAGAATTAAGAGTTCAGTTAATGCATTTCATGGGCGCTGCTGCAAGAGACAGTTGTTCTAAATAGATGTTTGGCCTCAGTTTGGTCTTGAACACAGAGAAATTAAATCCATCACAGGGACAGAAGAAACAGTTCAGCTTGGGCAAGAGCATCAGTAGGATGGTAATACACCTAATCTGCTGCTAGATTGAGGTTATGAATATTTAAGTGATAATACAGAACATGAAAGATAGTAGAAGACAGAAGGAATGTTTTCAGTTATCTACGCTATTTAATGTTCAATGCAAGCAACTGCAGCTTTTACATTTTTTTATGGAGATGTAAACATTTCTGCAGCTCTCATTTTGTTTATTTTTCTGAATAAGACCATTTATCTGTAGTGTTCAGTAGAAGCCCCGTAACAAAACATAACATTGGGTCAGCAGTTTCTTGGCTCTATCAAAGTAAATGATCAGTGACAACAAGGCATGATGGGGGAAAAAGTTTTCAAAAGAAGACAAACCCTTGGATCATGTTACAGAGCCATGCTGGAGCACACAAAATTGTTTCTTTTAGGCTAAAAGTAAGCAGGAAGACGCATCCAGCAGCACAGAAAATGCACTCCCACTGCTAAGTGAAGGGCAGGCCGCTGGACATAGTCTCAGTTTAGTTAAGCTCTACCTTTGCCATGCTTTGTTTGCTGCCACAGACTCAGTCATCAGCTTTGAGCCAGAGGGTCAGCTGCATCACTAGAGACTTTTTCTGACCCTCAGCATTATCTCTCTTAAGGAGGGCACATCTCTCAGCTCAGAGACCTTCTATCTGTTTCAAAGCCCTTTGAACCTGCTTATCTGAACACGTTGCTGACCAATTTTGGTTGAAATGGATCAGGGCTTTGGCTTTTCATTATTGATGGACAAGCAACAACCACTAAGAACAAACACTCAGGGACACACAATGTTTACTGAAGTAACTCAGGCATCTTCCACGTGCATTCAAAGTTCAAAGAGTTGTCAGTAGTTGCAGCGACTGGAAATAAGAGGGTGGCCCTGAGAAAGGCAAAGTTTGGACGCCGTTTCTCAGTAAAAAGCCACTCGCTGTGTTTATTTGGCCATTTGCAGATAAAGTGGGTTGTCATGTTCTTACCCCATTCAAATACAAGTATTATGGTGGATTTTAAATAACATAATGGCTTATTTGGACATAGAAGCATATGAAGTATAAAGTTACTATTCTTGAAATCGCCCTTTACCCTCCCATCTCAGTCTTGTATATGAAACAGTAGTGCTCTGTTTCTAACTTGGCTTCAAATCACTAGTGTGTTTCTCATTTATAAAATACTTTTTACAGCCTAATTGGGAGCAGTTTAATTCTCAGATTCTCAACCCCTTACTACACCAGTTAAGAGTCCAATTGACTGTAACGATTCAGAAAGAGGCTCTTTTGGAGCCTTTACAATATGTCATGTAAATTGGTGTTCAGGGACTTTAAAAAAATGATTTATATTATATTTAACTAGAATATTATTCACATGATAAGAGTCCCATGCACATTATGACATAATGGACTGTAGATGCTTAGAACAATTGGTCATAGTTAACGGCCTCAAGGCCAATGAACCTTTTACCCTGGAAAATGGTCCATAGCCTAGTGCATAAGCCCAATATCATATCACCAGAGGAACATAGAGATCTGAGATGCTCATTACTTGTTCAGTCATCTAATTCTGTCCCCTACACATTTATCAGTGTTCATCAGTGTTCCACCTAATCTTGTTACAATTATTAAATCATACTTATTCATCACTTCCCTTTGAAGACTGGACAAACCAACTGACTTCTATGTAGGACGTATCTTCAGGAGTCCATTCTAAAAGCCCCTTGTTAAAGCCAGGCAATCTGTTTTTCTATTAGTTCTAAATAAACACAGTCAAATATTGTGCAGCTTTTCCTATAAATGTTACTACATATTTTTCAGCTGTGGCTCTCCAGTAACATAGCATGAGTTATAACTGGAAGAAAATTATAAAAGGGTTTGTCTGGGTTTTTTTAAACTCTTTCTAAAATAATTCCTTCATGATCCCTTGCGCTTTGGCACTTGAATGATTCTTACGAGATGTGCTACAGATAGAAGACCTTTTGCTGCGTGGGTGAACTCCCCAGCAGGGAGAGGCGGAGCTTGTTCTGCAGAAATATAATCAATCCAGATAGCCATTCTCCTGAAGGGCTTTTAGTACAGAAACAAAAACAGTGCCTGTAGAGTTCAGGCATTTGAACTGAATGAATCAAGATGCCAAGAGGGACCAGTGGCAGGATGTGGCATTCTGATGCTCCAAGGTGGCAGAACTGTATTTTTGAGTTCTGTTCCCACCATTATTAATCCACTGGAAGGTTACAGTGAAAAAACACAGTCGTCTCTCACTCCTCCGATTCTCCACATCCACCACCTGTGTTCTCTCATTAGATTTTTAATTCTGCGGAGCAGAGATTATTAATATGCATTTGTGGCTCCAGAACTTTACAGAGGCTTCCAGTAGAACTTATAATACAAATCATAAATAATAAAATCAGAACATTTTGCTGGGAAATTGTCTTGGCATTGCTAGTCCTATAAACAAAAGCATTCTTTATCTAACATACATAAAATGTATGTCTTGAGTACCTGTCAGAAATACAAAGGAGATCTTATGTATTTTCTGTTGTGAGAATTTCAACCCAGTCCTCCTCCCCCACATGTTGATAGCAAGTCAGTCACCTTCTAATTTCTCTGAGAGCAGATCTAGGTGCTGTATTTCTTTTATAGACAAAATGCTTACATCACAACACGCTGCCTATGATCATTACAGTCACATAAGGGATCCCTAGTTCCAAGGAGGGAGGAATTGCCTGGCAGAATTTTCCTATCATTTTTTATAGCAATTTTTCTTGTACCAGCTTAAAAAAACATAGATAGTTTTAAAAAATAATTGAAATGCAAAGAAATATAACTTTGTAGTCCTTAGTCACAGTTCAAACATGCAAACATATAAATAAGCTTAGATTTCCTTTCCATTTCAGCTGCAGGTAAAGTATGTTTACCTACATTCAGTGTGCAGTCATTTTCTAAAGAAAACAAGGACATGAACGTGCAGGGGTATACAGAAGCCAGGGAACTTTATGAAGCGTTCTGTGCCAGACTTTCTAGCCTGGCAGATTCCCTTTACGGCAGGTCAATGACACAGCAAAACCTAAAACACCCGATGCATTCTTGGAAAATTTTGTTCATGTGGTACTTTCTGATTCTGCTGTCCTACACCTCAAAATAAGAAAGGAGGAGTCAAGCAGGTGACGTGACATCCACTTTGCTTTTAGTATAAAAGACACGGCATCAGTGCAGCCAGAACAGTCATTCCAGTCCTAGTGTTGTAGTAGTTGTAGTTCTCAGTGTTGTAGTCTCCTTCAGTAGTAGTGTAGCCAGTCAGTCAAGACACGTGAGGCTCTGGCAATGTCCCTGCTCGTCACCTGCTGCACCCCAGCAACCTCCAGTTCAATGCAGTCACACCCGCAGATGAGATCCACGTTCTTGTGTGGGTTGCATTACGTTAGGGATGTAGCAGCTGTGTTTATTTGCTGCTCTTACAGAAGGCACCATACTGAACTTACTGTTAAATGTTACGTTAGAGACTAGAACCAGAAAGTTAATGCAAAGCACACCCGGATCTCCCTCAGCTCCAGCAGGTGCCGTTGGTGGAGCGTGCAGTAGATACGCAGATTGATGCAACAACAAACGGATGAGTTGTACCAAAAAAGCACAATCTGATTTCTGTAAGCAACATTTTCAGAAAACCCAAAGGGGCTACGATGCACAGTAAAGGAAACATTTGAGAAATAAAGAAACATTGTTTAATCCATTCTTTAAGAATAGACACCCTTAAAATGGGAGTAGCTTATTTTACAACAGAAAGGACAGAATTCAGAGTATATACATAGGTAAAATGCTAAAACTAACCTCCTACTTCATGAAAGGTAGCTTTTTCTCAGAAGTTTGTGACTACCTTCTGTATGGACAATTACCTTAAAGTGTATCATATTGATCTGCAATATACTTTGCAAATGTCAATATCTACCTAGTCTTGCTGCCTACGGCACATGAGGAAGTAAAATGAAAATGAGTCTGGGCTTAATGACATGTAACTATCTTGGATGAATAATGTATAGATGGTCAATCCCCAATACTCAGGAGACCATCAGCCTAACTTTAATGTTTGAGATAAGCAACTGTATGTTTTAGATTTATCACTTGAGTCCTAATGCACTTGCCAAAGGACATTAATATTTAAATATCTAAAAATATACTATCAGCAGAAAAATAGCCAGATTTACAGTTAGAGAGGTTGTCTTTGGTTAGCTTTAACACATACATGTCGTTCTGGAGAGTTTAGGAAAACTACTAGTCTTTTCACCTGATTCCATGATATGGAAGATATTTAACTTCCTATCTTTAGCCAAGAAATATAAGCTGAAGCCAGATGTTAGGTAGCTGTGATACAATCGAGGGTCCTCTATAACCTCCCCACTGAAGTCTGGTATATGCATATAAGAATTGTTTTAGAAAAGACATGAACATGACTTCTTTTGAATTCATGAGACCTCAAAACACAGAAAAAGGGAATAATCCAAATCAAGCGATAACTAGATGAGAAGCTGTTATAAAGCACCTGTTATCAAATAAGCAATGATTTTTACTATTCTTCTTGAATCATCCTGGAAACAGTTAAAAACATAACATAGCTCCTACACATTGGATTTGTCTCAGTCTTTGTCTTTATTTGCTGATTCATTGATGTGGTGCTAGCTGATACATTTGGGAAGTGAATTCCCATGTTATTGTTAGAACAGGTACAGAATGAGCAACACTGCAGTATTTGTCTCCAGGCTGCCTGGCAGGCCTTGATTCAGCATTGTTTAGGAGACCCTGCCACCGTTGGTGAAAATACTCAAATTGCAAACCTACTTTAAATTGGGCCATACATTAAGATTCTTGGTAGAGCCGTTGGTTTCTTCTGCTCCTTTGCTCTCCAAAGACAGTGGTGAGATCGATTTCACATTTATCATGAGTGCAAATGGCTATGAGGTATTTCTTCAGATTTGAACTGCATGGTAGAATAATGTGCTCCACTATGCCATAAAGTACAAAAAGATCTTTTTTATTTTGGTTTCCCCATGTGTTGAGTATAGTTAATAAATAACATACTTTCTGATAGCTGACTGTTCCATTCATTAGAAGCTTAATGTAAAGAAATACTGAGCAAGAACAAACAATTTTGATCATCTTTGGCTGCTGGCTCAAGGAAATCAAGGTCTCAGAAAGTTTATAGATGGATTCTATTCTCATGAGCTCAGTAAAAAAATAAGTTTAACACTAAAAGATGGCAAACTCATTTGCCCCACTGTTTTCCCCAGGGTGCTCTGAAAGGACCCATGAGAAACAAGCCTTATAGCAGATGTTGTTGTTTAATAGCAGCAAGGAAAGCGTGACTCCAGGCAGTTGGCTAATCCCCCTTGAAATTTCTCAGAGATCATTAAGGTGCATATTTATCTAAACAATGCCTGTGAAACTATGCAGTAGTAAAATACTATCCAAATGATATTAAATATATATCTACATAATACATATGAATAATATAAAGTTTTACAGAGCACAGCGTATTTTTTACAGTCTCCTTTATCCAGAAGAGAAAGATTGAAGTCATCCTTCAAAGTTCTTCCCAAAGCACTGAACCAGGCCTGTAGCATAAAATGGAAGTATTTTACTCCTCCATGGACATGAGTAGGCTATTACTGCATAGAACCTGGTCCATTATGGCATCCAGTTAAAAATCATGTGCAAACCATAGTTTACAAGAGAAAATTAAGCGCCCTGTTTGAAGAAGCCCCATCGGTGATTGCTGCTGCTTTACACGCAGGTTCTACAGAAGAGTAAGCATGGCCCCAGGAAGCTGATCAGTCTTCACACATAAAAATGCTGTCATGTAATTTATATTTTAAAGCTTTGAATTTGTGTTCATCATTTGGAGGAAAAAAAGAAAAATTATATTCTTGTTCACATATTTATGTATTTTATATCAAATTACAGGAAAAAATTAAAAAACTACCAAGAAATCTCTGATTTGATAATTTTGTTAGAGATCTTAGTTATGGAAGAGGAGGTCATCTCCTTAACAATAAAAACATTTTCACTGCTTTAAAAGATTTTATTCATATTCTGTGATTAAACTTTTAAATTGATGGGGTTTATTTCATTTTAGCATTCTGCTCTGTTTTGTTTTGTATTGTGCCTTTGAACAAGGTACACAGATATATGTAAAACATTAGTATGTGCTTCACACAGAACATCCGATAAAAGCCTTTAGTCGCAGACTGTTAAACTGCTAAATGATTAATAAGGGATAAGCTACACATATACGTGACGAAATCCATTTAGTCAAAAGAGGAAAAAATAACAAATTGTGATGTCAAAGAGGAAAGATAGTTCAGCTTGCATGAGACAAGGATTTTTTTCACAAGGAAAAAAATCTAAGATATTTGTTTTACATTTCAGAAAGAGTTCGATTTATGCAAAATAATGCAAAGATATTGTCTATTAATTAGACTATATATTACAACGCAGTGATGTTAGGATGTTAGCATTCATTAAGATTCTAGGACATTCACCAAGTCATAAGTGATTTCTGTCATTTACCTTTTCAAGGGAAAATCTTTCATTTTATACCCCATAATTTATTCTCAAGCCATCTTTTTTAGGAATTATCTACTTTATGAAGACTCTAAATTGGTTTTCTAAGATTTAACAAGAATATCTTCACTACTGAGCCTTTCCTAAGAACTTCTATGCTACAAATTACTAAAATGGCTGAAGCCTCCTTCAAGATGTTGATATATTGAAGTGTGGGGCTATATAAAATTACTCCATAATAATTTTGCACTGTAAGGATATTTAAAGCAATCTAAAATTTATTGGGGAAACTGCTTATACATTAATGTTTAACTTACCCCACATCATCTGAGAAGAGATTAATATCCACAGCAAGAAAGATGAGGCAATAATTTATTTTATAGCCATTCACGTTTAAAGACTTTTAAAGATGCATTCAGAGACCAGAAGATTTAGTTATAGGAAAGAGGAATGTCTAGAGTCATCTGGAAGTAAAATTTTTGATGGAACAACAGAGGTATTTTATAAAATAAGCTGAATAAGGGACAGCTGAAAATCTGTATAAAATACTGTTCTACAAAAGCATAAAAACAGCCACATAGTAATAAAATTTAAGAATCATAGATAATTGAGCTTGAAAGGGAACATCAGAGGTTATCCAGTGAGTTCACAGAATCCTAGAATCAGAACGGTTTGGATTGGAAGGGACTTTAAAGATCATATAGGTCCAACCCTCCTGCCATAGGCAGGGACACCTTCCACTAGACCAGGTTGCTCAAAGGCCTGTCCAACCTGGCCATGAACACTTCCAGGGATGGGGCATCCACAACTTCTCTGGGTAACCTGTTGCAGTGTGTCACCACTCTCAGAGTAAAGACTTTCTTCTAAATATCTAATCTAAATCTACTCTCTTTCAGTTTAAAACTCCTACCCCTCAACCTATCACTATAAGCCTTGATAGAGAGTCCCTCCCCATCTTTCCTGTAGGCCCCTTTTAAGGACTGGAAGGCCACTATAACATGTCCCTGGAGCCTTCTCTTCTGCAAGCTAAACAACCCCAACTCTCTCAGCATTTCTTCACAGAAGAGATGCTCCAGTGCTCTTATCATGTGGCCCTCCTTTGGAACCACTCTAACAGGTCTTTCATATGCTGGGGGCTCCAGAGCTGAACACAGTACTCCAGGTGGGGTCTCACGAGAGCAGAGTAGAGGGGAAAAATCACCTCCCTCCACCTGGTGGCCATGTTTCTCTTCATGCAGCTCAGGATGCGATTGGCTTTCTGAGTTGTGAGTGCACATTGCCAGCTCACATTCGGTTTTTCATCCACGAGTACCCCCACGTCCTTCTCTGCAGGGCCGCTCTCGATCCACCCATTGCCCAGCCTGTATCCATGTTGGGGATTGCCCCAACCCAGGTGCACGACCTTGTGCTTGGCCTTGTTGAACTTCATGAGGTTCACACAGATCCATCTCTCTAGCCTGTCAAGGTCCCTCTGGATGGTATCCCTTCCTTCTAGGGTATCAGCCACACCACTCAACTTGGTGTCACCTGTAAACATGCTGAGGGTGCACTCAATCCCACTGTCCATGTCCCTGACCAAGACATTAAGTAATACTGGTCCCAATACGGACCCCTGGGGGACACCACTCATCACTGGTCTCCACCCAGAGAATGAGCCGTTGACCACAACTCTTTGAGTGCGACCATTCAGCCAATTCTTTATCCACCCAGTCATCCACCCGTCAAGTCCATGTCTCTCCATTTTAGAGACAAGGATGTTGTGTGGGATAGTATCAAATGCTTTGTAGAAGTCCAGGTAGATGACGCCAGTTGCTCTTCCCTTATCCATTTGTCCCTTATCCGGTTGCTCTGCCCAAGATAAGATCACACAGCCATTGCAATCTATTCCAACACCCAACTGTCCATAAAAAATGTTTCTGTGAGTTTAATTTAAATTCCCCTTGAAGCAGTCTAAAGCCATTATTTGTTGTCCACACAGATATAAATAACAATATCTTTCTTTCCACTTTACAGGTACTTTTTATGTACTGGGAGACTTTTATTGCATCTTGTCTTGGTCTTTTCTAAACTGTACAAACCCAGAACCTTTAAACTTTCCTCTTAGATTTAAGACTGTTTCAAGACTGTTGATCTTTCCTGTTGGTTTTCTCTTTCCAGCAAGGTCATACGTATTCGGAAGAGCAGTGGCCAAAACTGGATTTATCTTAGAGCTGGATTTGCCATCACAGAGCAGAGCAGAAAGATTATTTCATATATTTATTATACAAGGCTTCTGTTTCTGTTATGATTTTGCTGTTTTCAAAATAGTATGGTGTTGCTGACACTGACTGAGAGAACAAATCACTGAAACTTTCATATCCTTTGCTGAAAAAGTGTTTCTTAAACAGTCTCTTTTCATCATGAATTGAAGATTTCATATGTAGCTGATGATGCATTTATAGTAGTAGCAAGATGACCTATCAACATTGAATCAATGAAAACTGAGATAATCTCATATCATAATCCTCCTGGATTAAGTGATGGAAAGAAAAATGCGTGCATTTCTCTGAATGCTTGTGCATCTCTAGCACTTTTGGATCCCTTATGCTTTCAGTATTTAGCTCGATCTGCCCGTGTTATTTCTAAAACTGGAAAATAGCAACAATACAAGAGATAAGCAAAGTCACAATATTGCACCAAGAAGCTGCCATCTTCAGTCTTTCAGAATCTTAAAAGCATTGTTAAATGGAGATCATTTCCAATCAATGAAACAATTCGATGTAAAGGGGTTTAAAATCTTTTTTATGGAATATTGACATTTTCCTGTTAAATACTTGCTTGTTTAGACTACGTTTTATTAATTAAGTGATGCAAAACAGTACAATGAAATCTGAGTTTAGCATTCTTCAAATTCAATAAATTCCATATTGAAAGGCTGTTCCTTAAATAGGTTTTAGTAACTAATAGAAATTTCAGATCTTTTAAGTCTTTCACTTCCAACATTTTGTAAACTGTTTGGGTTGTCTTCATAAAACAAAGTTCCCTTACCTTGTACTCCTGTAGCGCTAATTCCTGTACCCGTAAGTAATGCAAAGATAGGGTCATCCAGGGTTAGCTTTTGGAAAAATATTTTTAATTAAATTGACCGCACAGTGCTTGGGTTTATTTCATGTATAGTTTCTACTGCAAGATCTCCACAGGGAGTTACAGGAAAAAATTGTTATTGATGTAGCCATTATTTAGAATCATAGAATCACTTAGATTGGAAAAGACCTTTAAGATCACCGAGTCCAACCGTAAACCTAACACTGCCAAGTCAACCACTGAACCATGTCCCTCAGCACCACATCTACATGTCTTCTAAATCCCTCCAAGGATGGTGACTCAACCACTTCCCTGGGCAGCCTGTTCCAATGCCTGACTACCCTTTCGGTGAAGAAATTTCTTCTTAATACCCAATCTAAACCGCCCCTGACACAACTTGAGGCCATTTCCTCTCATCCTATCACTTGTTACTTGGGAGAAGAGACTGACCTCCACCTCTCCTACAACCTCCTCTCAGGTAGCTGTAGAGAGCAGTAAGGTCTCCCCTCAGCCTTCTTTTCTCCAGGCTAAACAACCCCACTTCCCTCAGCCACTCCTCATAAGGCTTGTGCTCTAGACCCCTCACCAGCTTCGTTGCCCTTCTCTGGACATGTTCCAGAAACTCAATGTCTTTCTTGTAGTGAGGGCCCCAAAACTGAACACAGAATTCAAGGTGTGGTCTTACCAGTGCCAAGTACAGGAGGACAATCACTTCCCTAGTCCTGCTGGCCACACTATTTCTGATACAAGCTCACACTCTATGTTTATCCTACCCTTAGTCTCACTTGTTATGAAAAACAAAACGATTCTTGTTAACCATTGTTATTTGGTTTGCTTATCTTCAATGTAGACCCCATGCCCATATACTAAGAACCTTATCTAGATACAATAATAGGATTTATGCCTCTAAATAGGCTTTAAGCCAAACATTTCAAGCATTTAAAAATTTTGGAGGTGAAATTGATTTCACCACTATAAAAAACACCCTTTACTCCATGTAAATCTCACTAGCCCAAGAGATAATAACTTTCTTCATTGCTCAAAGCCTGGAAGAGGGAAGAAAGGGAATTAGCTAGGTTTATTGATAACTAAAGAAAGTAGTTTTAAAAGAAAGCTAACTTCTCACTCATACTTACTGTTATTTTTAGACTTACAAGGATAAAAAACTCTTTTCACACAGTCCAGATCTCAATACTATAGTTAAACAAGCATAGTTATACAGGCAAGGAACTTTTAAATAAGTTAGCTATGTTCCTAACTTGTGAAGTCTCCTGGGTGTTCTTTTTCAAGTCTCAGGAACATGATGGATGTGTTAATGATGGTCTCATGTAGCTTGGCTGTATTTCCCTTTATTAAAGTTATATCATCCAATTGAGGCTCAGTTCACTCTAAATCCCAAACCCAAAGCTCTACAATCAGTTAAAAACTATATTCAGAATGAATGGGATCCAAATTACATAGTTTCTCAGAGCCAATATGCATGTAAAACGAACCCTCTCATTGCTGCAGGGATAAGTCAAGCTTAAAATGACATTATAAAAAAAAAAGCATTTTTGCCCTGTATGAATCAACTATTTTGTGAAATATTCCCTCTCTTCTGAAGAGGTAACAAAAACTGCTGTTTCTGTGCAAAACATGAGTGGTTTCACCTAGGACAGTACAAGATGGGGCCAATGAGTGAAAGATTGTATGAACCTTCAAGTCCAGCACAGCACCATCTGAGTAGTTCCCAACTCACAAAAGAGCAAACTGCAAAGGAAGGACCTGAAGTGAGACACAATAATTTGAGGACTTAATCCTGTTCAAATTCAAATCAATGAGAAAAGGCCTTAAATTTCCCTTTTTATCTCCTACTATAAATTGTTTGTTCTGCTTACGTCTTATGAAACCCTCCTTTGTGTTTAAGTTGGCCAGTAACAAGGCTTTCATTTTTGGTGCCCCTTGGGTTGGAGACTCTGTTCCTGTTTGAGATTCAGATCATCTCCACCTCTTTTTAAACAGAACCAGGGGTCATTCTGTCTTCTTGTGTGCGTTTCAAGTAGTTACCATTGACTTATAGCTAGAACTTTCTGGCCTTCCTCTTCTTGAAGTGAGTAAGAGATGTGAGGTCTGTATAAATTTTGCAGGAGTGGGGTGGTACCAGAAAAGAAAAATTGATCATGGAAACAGGTATATGTATATATGTATGTCACATTATTGGGGAAAAATACTCTTACCTGAAACAAAGGTATTCAATGAAAAGAAAAAAGAAAATTAAAAAAATGTACAAAACAATTCTAAAGGAGTTGGAAAATTAGTACCATAGACATGAAATTGTAATGAAACAAGGTAACAGAAAATCAGTTCAATCTGCTCGGTATAGAGGCTTCTTCTGATCTACACATTTACTCTTTGTCCCTCTCTTGCTCTCTTGCTGATTCTGGTAAATAACTTTCAGACTTAAATGGCTCTTAACTAGAAAAATGACAGAAAATTGGGAAGAATTACAGAAATTTTGAAAAGGTAATGGAATGATAAAATTGTTTAACATACAAAAACAAATCAAGTAGAAAAATTCATGTAATATGACTAGAAAAGAACAAGGAAAACAAAAAAGATGCAATTAGGTTATCTAAATGTAAATTACTAAGGTGTAAAAAGAAGAATGACTATCTTCGAGGAGAATCATTTATTCTGTGAGGTATAAGCAAGAATAATTAGAAATCAGGATGGAGGAAAGCTGGAGGCAATGCTCATGACAAGAAGCTGTCCAAAGGTGTGAAACAGCCTCCCAAGGGCAACGGTGTCATCCTGTCCCCTGAACTTCTAAATTTGTCCTGGACAAAGCAATCAAAACGAAGAGAACAACCCTGCAGTATCAGGGAAAGAGTAACTCCTAAGGAGAGGCCTGAGACATCAACTTCTTATCCTGTCTCAGTAGTCCCAGCATAGGAAAGCCATATCCATGGCAGTGTGTACATTGGCATCTTGCACACCAGGTAAATGACCCCACTTTGGGACAACAGTAGCGGGAAAAAAAAGGCACACATGGAAGAGAAGAGCTTCAGGAAACAGATCTGCCTAATGGTCTAGGACTGCAAGACTGAAGCACCCATTACTAGACCAAGGACTGTGGGCAGACTATCCCTGCTGTTTTGGGCCACACACACCCTGCTGTTTTGGGCCACACACATTGTTCTGATTGTTCTAGACACAAATTTAGATTACTTTTCACACTGTGCCCCTTCACTAAGATTTTGAAAACACTGTGCTAAGAAGCATATCAATAGTTAAGCAGCACCCTGCAACTAACACTTTCAGCAGTGTAACATCATTTATTTAACTTATTGTTTAATTAGATGGAAAAAAAAAGGATTCTATATATGTATTTTTATCAGGTACATACTTATTGGAAGTTTTAAATTAAGCCCTTATGGCTACAGCTAATGGGCTTTTAAATAACTTCCAATGCTAATTTGAAGCCAAATGTCCTTCCTAAAATTACATATATTATTTTTGAAATCACTAACAGTGAATTGACTATTCAAATAACAATCCAATACTCAGTATGAAATAATAGCAGCGAAAACAGTGTTAGCTAAAAGTCATCACAGCAGCTCAGCAAGACCTCAGTGTTGACTACAGAACAAGTCAGTATAGAATCAATTACATCCTGACTGGTAAGTCAAGTTACAGTGAGCTTGTTTTTACATTAGTTTTCATAGTTAGTTACCCTCCACTAAAAAAAAGAAATATTGATCAGATCATAGGTGATACAGTGGTCCAGAGCAGAATGAATAAGTTATGGCACTACAAGCAAATTACATAAAGCACCAAAGTTATTTAGGCATAGCTGCTTCATTCATCCGTTTGTATCTCCATATGCTCACAAGTTAATGGAGAGTTATACGCCCCATATCCTTTGGTTTAGTATATCTTCCAAATAGCTTTAATTGTGAGGGTGCCAGGCCTTGAAAGCAATTTGAAAATTTATTCCATTCCAGTCTACTTTATTCCATTATATTTTAAGTACATATGTGATTTTCATGAATGGTCTTACTGCGTTAATTGAAGACTGCCACAGTAATGATTAGGTCAAGCATTATTACTGGTATGTATTTTTGTCTTTTTCTAACTGGTTTCAACTGATGAATGACAAGTATACTCAAAAAGTTTTTATATTTTATTACTATGATTTTTATCCAACTCTGCTGTCTTTCCAAGTGTCATTGACTATTAACAACGGTCTCTACAGAGAAAACTGTAAAGGGCAGCTAGTGATTCACCTTAAAACATTTTCTTTTACTTTACCAAGAAGAGATGTAATCATCCAAATAATTGTATTTATATTGCCTCTAAATCTGCTATTTATGAAATAATTTTATGCTAAGGGACTTTCATTGGGATTTCATCCATTTTAAAAGAGGCAAAAGCTGAATTAATTCATAGATCTGGCTTCAGTTCAGTAATAAAAGAAGCCAAAAGAGTCCAGTTACAGAGTACTCATCCAACCCATTGGAGAAAGTGACTGAAGGTGGAAAGAAAAAAGTCTAGCTCTTTCCGACATTCAATGCAATTTCATTTTTGAGAACTGGAAGCAGAAGCCAGGCTGCAGTGATACATATTTTTATACTGTATAAATATAATTGTTCTGCAGTAAAATTCTATGGAGAATAATTTGGCTTGTTCGTAAATATGACACTACATTGTAAAGCTGCATTTAACAGTCTCACACCACTTTACACCACACCAGGTGCTTTCACCAATAGTAAAAAGGACATTTTTACATATTAGGTAATGGCACAGCCTCCAAGATGGATGAAGAACAGCTTTAACTAGATAGTAAATTCAAACAATCATATCCGTTTAAAAAAAAAAAAAAATCCCTCTGTACATTCATGGTATGAACCTGTCTCACAGAGCTTTCTGACAAATAATTGAAAGAAATTGGAATACAACCACACTAACAGAAGAGTTTCATTTCATATAAATGGGTTTTTTTAAGGAGGTGATTCATTGACCCTATACAACAGGCAGCTTCACAAGTAATCTTTTGCTTCTCTCCCTTAATTTCCCATTTTTGTGGGTTAGTAATCTTATGATAATGATACAAGCTATGATCCTCCTGAGAACCATGAAGATCTCAAGAAGGAATTAAAATATTCAAATAAATGTACTGCCTCTACTGAAAAAAGAAAATAAAAAAGGAAAAATGGTATCATTTCAACTGCAGGTCTGCTAGTGGGACATAGTATGTGTGCAGAAGGGAAAAACAATAAAAATGTGGAAAAAAGGAAAATGGAGTGAACTATAACTGTAAAACTAGTATGATATCTGTGCTTGATAAGGCAGAGAAAATTTGGTTCTACATGGGCAGCTAACAAACAACAGAAAAGGTTAAAAGTTAATAGGACTTGGGATGCATTTGAAACTAATTAAAGGGGAAAAAGTAATGAACTGTGCTGAAAGCAAAAACTATTAAAATGGGAGGATATTACAAATGGCCTTCTTGAGCTGGCCATTTCATATTTGCAGTAATCATTCTGGCACAAAAATATAAAAGTGTTAGTAATTCACTCATGAGAAAGTTAAGATTCAGTGCAATCATAGGGCAGGACTGCAGAATGATAGAAAAATCCAGGTTTGAGAAATTGAGTTACAAAAATCCAACCAAATTGAGTGAATAAGATCTCATCACCTGGAAAAAACACAGTAAAGGAAGATCCACTGAATCCACTCAGTACCCAACCTCAGGATAGCTGTTTGAATTTGTTAGGGAAATTACAGATTGTTGTATACTGGAAAAAACAACTACAAAAAGAGCCTAGCTCATTTAGTCCAGAAAAACAAAGGCTGAGAGAGATAAAGTAAACACCAAAAGACAAAAATGGTGGGAAGGAAGTTAAATACAAGAGGAGAGAAGATATTATGATAAAGAACAATTTTGTCTAAGAAAACGAGGATAATAAACCACGCATGAAAATATTTTAAATAAAGACTAGAAGGTTCTTGCTATCAAAATAATTACTTTTTTAGAAATATTCTGGTAGCAGAAATGACAAAAAGCAAAAATCAAATTCTGTTACAGTCACCACCTAAACTTAAGTCTAAATTACAGTTTTTCAGTTCCTACCCTGATAATGTTTACATGATTACTAGGGAAGGTCAGTGCCAGCATATTAATTTCTATAATCCTATTGCAATTCCTCGAGTGAGATTTCGTTGTGCCTAACTTTAAACGTCGGTAGTACAAACATTTCCTTCTCAGCTAGTTGTCTAATTTCATCATCAGTGGAGAGAAATACGAAATTCTAGAACAAGATTTATCTGGTCAGTTTGACTGTTTGTGTAAGACAATTGCCCCCCTCAAAACTATTACTCCTTTCTCTTGGCTGCAAAGAGTCCAGGCAAGTAGCTCAGATGTTATCTAGAGCATAGAAATTTATGTTTGATACCTAGCCGGCACTGCAAGGATCTAAGGACTGAAATGGGAGGACTTTCTGCCTGTCTGTCTTTCTGTCTGTATGTCTGTCTTACCTTTCTCAGGACACCGCACCAAAATTCAGAAAAGCTAAACAGAGACAAAGGTACTTTCTTGTATAGAGTCCATTTCCCTCTTTATCAGTGTTATCCACTTTTATGGCTGGGAAAGAGCACGTATTTTTGTCATTTTACCCATTAAGACAACATTGAACTTGGAAGTAGATTGCACCACTTCTTTGTTGGGGTGCAGGAGAAAGCTGTGAACAAGTGACTGAAGGCTGGTTTCCACAAATCTCACAAAACGGTTTTTCTTGCTGCATTTCCAGACATACTTTCTTTGCCACTAGAGCTAAGGCTTTACCATGACTGTTATAGCAAACTTTATCACTAACTCTCAGGAAGCTTGAAACCTAACGTTTCCATACCAGAAACTGCTCAACCAAATTAACAGAATTCAGGACAAACACAGCATAATATGTTCAACATGCAAGGCGCTGTCGGGAAGTAGCACTTGTTCACTACTTAAGAGGGAAAAATATTATTTTAAATGTACACAGCCTCTTTAGCTTGATCATTCTTATTTCTTGGGACGGTTCTAGGGGCTAGAATCCCCATATGGAAAATTCATTTGACCCTAAAGATTTTCCTAGGAAACATGATCTCCCAAGTGTATGTGTGAAGATTCCAAAAGCACATTTGCAAATGTTAGCCTAAAAAGTCAAAGTAAAAGAAATTAAAGCAATGTGGTTAAAACTTCCTCTTCAACTAGCTTGAGACAACCTCGGTAGACTGCAAAAGATTCCACGGGCAGTGTTAAAGCAATCAGGGTTAAAGAAAACCCAGAAACTATTTAGTTTGACAATATTTCCTAACCAACTTAATGATTTTGTGTCTAGTGGATGTTGGCTTTTGACATGCAGGCAGAGCACTCACGTTTGCTGAGCCAGTTTGTCATCCTCCTATACTGCGCTGGTGAATTTCAATTGGCACTGCACGCTTCAGCAGTGCCAAGTCCCACTTCTCCAGTGGCAGCAATGGATTTAAGGATAATAAGCTCAAAAAAGTCATAAAGAAGACCAGTGTCCATGATGCGTTTGAAACTATTTCAACACAGAGATGCAAAACACTGTCCCACTGGGTATAGAGAGAGGAGAAGAGATGCTCACACAACAGAGCTGCGTTAAGTTAGGCATTAAGCATGCATAAAACACATACATGCACCAAGAATCCAACTAAGTCAATTTGCTAAAATAAAGGGTTACCACGCTTTTAGTGCACATGCATGCTTTTGCGGGACATAACTATCTTTCATTGCATCTTTGTACTGCACTAGGGAGCCTTGATCTGATCAATGATGCTTGGTACAACTGCAATATAAATGCCAAATAAATCATCACAATCTGTACATTTTACATGACATACCAGTTAGCGGCAAAGAAAGAGGGAGTCAAGTTCAAAATCTGCCTGTGGGACACCCTTTTGTGTCTCTGCATGAAAGACCATCAGCATACAGCTTCACACATGCCTTGGTAGTAAACAAAGGGTCTCCTTTGGTACTGTTCGAATCACGAGTTAATTCAAAGCTTATTTCAAGACAGCTGCAGCTAAGGAAGGAAGTGCAGAAACAGATAAAGAGTGCTGATGGAAGAAACACATCCTAAAATGGATTTTGAAGGAAAGGACCTCCTTCCTTCTCTCAGCTGCTGGGAAGGAATTTTGTTTAGAACTAAGTCCATGCAAACCATGATGGCTTTGCAGAGATTCAGAGCTCCCAAAACAGCAAGCAAGACTGGAGGTACAAATCCATCAGAAAAAAAAAAAATCTTCTGCATATCCTCTCTTCCTGTTTCATATTACAATTTTCAAGGTTATTTTACATCCTCATTAATGCATACACATGCATGATTGCAACGTTTCAACCGTTTGCTAAGTAGACTTGTGTTCTACTCCATCTCACATGCTACACCTATGACCATTATAGCAGCAATCCTTCCAAAAGTGCAACATGTGACGTGACAAGGAGCTTCGTATTATTTTTCTCTTTTTATTCCAAAAGAAATAACTAGGGTGGATTTCTTTTAATCAGTGTATGATACCTTAGGTTTTGCTAATTGCGAAATATTTTGAGCATGAAACAGAAAGTACTAAGATATTCGTGATGATCCTCAGTGTAGTCTCTGCAAGGGATTTTCTTGGATTTTTAAATTTTTTTTGATGGAACTTTGTAAATTTTAGCTAGGAGGTTCTTAATGTTTTCTGCATTTGTCAAGGACTTCCTTACATGTCATAGCCTAATTGGATCAGTAGGTAAGCCCAGTAACTCCTACCTGTTACTGTACATTCTAGCATGCCTGGGGTTATATTGCAGACTTCATAAATGCAATTTGTTTGGGAAACCTCAGAGTTACATCATAACTCCACACCACATGCTCTCTCAGAAGCACTGGACTCACTGGATGCACGCCGCCTGAGCATGAACACTAAGTCTAACATGTCGCTGGAGCATCAGATTTACTACACATCTGGAGGCCACCTGTGCTGTGCATGTACAATGAGCTAAAAAGAATTAATATAAAGCTTATTTCTTAGCCCTTTAACCCATGGCTGTGATACTGTTGCCCACAAAATCTTGCTTGGCAAATGTTGTTTTCAACAGGC
Source organism: Burhinus oedicnemus (assembly GCA_008921705.1). Lineage (NCBI taxonomy): Eukaryota > Metazoa > Chordata > Aves > Charadriiformes > Burhinidae > Burhinus > Burhinus oedicnemus. The sequence goes on along the minus strand of VFFE01006966.1, from coordinate 289,139 downwards.
TGGGAAAGGGGGGAAAGCTTTGGGGGATAATACACCTTCTCCTGAATATAGCATAATGAGGGCAAAAAAAAAGAGAACTCATCAATGTTCCTCAAATGGAGGGCCTTTGTTTTTCACAAAAAGTCAGTGTCTCAGAGGCTGTTAGACAGGTGAAGTTACAGTGTGAGAAAAATACAAGCCTTACAAGATTTTGAAGACAAGTTCATAAGCATAGGCTACCTATCCTTAGGAATTAAGTTACAAACAGCAGCTACATCCTATCCAGTTTCCAATGACAGCAGAGATGCCAGGTGTTACCCATCCTGTCCTGTGTGACTCGTGCCCGCGGCTCACAGGGACCAGTATGCTTCAGGCTGCTGCTCAGAGATTGCAGTGAGGACACTAGCCCATCCTCCTCCATTCACCAGGGAGGACTGATGCCTCCAAAACTGGGGCTGCTGTGGTCCAAAACATGCCTTGGTTAACGCAATTGTAAACCAAATACACACTCACCCACCTAATTATGCCATCTCAGATACCTGCTAGTGTACTTTCCTATCTATTATAGCACCTATCAATTCTATCCTTATTTCTCTTTGCGACAGCATGACAGCTACCAGGAGTTATATGACTCGTTTTATGCACTACTGATTGGGGAGACTGTACCGACCATCAACCGAAGCCTCAGATCAGCTGCCATCTTTACACTGCCACATAATAAAAGAACAGTCCCTGACAGGTAGGCATAGCAGACCTGAATATCCATTTGAAATCTTCCTGCTAAAGACAATTCCTGTTTTTAAGTATGCAAATTAATGGTCGAAATTTAGAAAATACTTATATTACTGCCCCATGTTTCTGAAAAATCATGCCACTTATTTAGATTTCACATTTAAACTCGTTACTTAAAATTCTTCTTAATTTAATATCTTTCTTCATTTTGTTCTTTGTTAAGCATTAAGGGCATGATGTAATTTTGTCCCATGTATGTTTTAAGCAAATAGATATATTTTTTTTTTAAAGTAAAATGTCAGCTTTACTATTTTATGAATTACTTTCAGTTGAGGAAGTACACACAATCCTTTTAGAAGAGAGCATGTGCATATTGCCAAAAAGTAGCTCAGGGGTTCATTAGCAGATATGCACAGGTGTAGACCATACAATGGCTAAAGTTACATTCTTAAAGGGCAACATAAAGTGATTTTTATTAGACTTTCTGAGGCTCACCCAGCTTCTAAAAGTTCAAGTTTAAGTGACTGAGGAAGTGGTCTAGTCATATTTTGGGAAGATTACAAAAACAACTGTGACTAAATTCCCAGAAGCTGTAACATGTAAAAACTAGACGAGACAATGCCTTCTGAGCTCACAGTAACTGTTTATTTATTTGAAAGTCAAACCACCACTGCATCAACAAGCAAATGCTGTACATTTTTCAATGTCTAAGAGAATGACAAGTGGAAATAGAAAACAGGATTAAATGCATTACTTCCCAAGAGGCTTCTATGGCGCAGTGAGAAAAATCTTCAAAGTGTGGGCAAAAATCCTAGTTCTTGTGAAAGCTGCATTATAACTTCCCAGCCTACATCTATAGTGTACTTGCTCCGGTAGCTGCCAGGAGGGACCTAAAAAGCACTATTCCCAAAACCCTGCTCCCAGGTTCTTAATTGCCCTGTAGCCAGCCTGGTTCAACCTGCTCGCAGGGTGCCTCCTTTCTCCTCCTGAGGACAACACTACGGCCCTTCAAGAAACAGTGCTGGATCGCCTGCCTACCTGACGTCACTCTTCTAGCGCTGTCAGACACCAGCACAAAGCCATACAAGAAAACAGCTTACCGGGCACGGAAAGCCAGAGCTCATCCAGACTGCAAGTAATCTAGCCCGAGCGAAGTGCAGATGTGCTGGAGGCTCTTCCCCTAAGCGAACTAGCCGGCTTGCTAAGAGATACCCCAACAGATAAGCAGTACAGATAGTGTGCAGATTAGTTTTTTATAAGCCTTGTCCTCAGCCTTAAATACACTATCAAAAGACACCGCAGACTTAACCTTACTCTATTACACACATCTTTTTAAAATGGTATCTCCATTTAAAGAACATGTGGACGCAATTTGCAAATTGTTTTAGAACTAGAAAACCCTGAGAGGCTTATGGTGTAGGTGGTATTTTATTTCCAGAAATTACTATAACTTATTTCAGGCATATCCTGAGACATAACAGCAGTCATGTTAAAATAAAATTGTTTTAGCTCCAAGAGACAAAGACGTATTTTTTGTACGAAAAGTGCAAGATACCTTGACAATGCTGTTGAAAATAATAAAAAGAGGTTGAGTCCTGAAGCCTCTGCTCAAGCAAAATTTCCACTGGATTCTCTTATGTGTTGTGGTGCAGTAATTTTATAATATGTGTTTTGACTTCTCAGTTTTCTTGAATGCTATATATTTGAATGCATTTTTAATTACATTTTCTAGTTTTGATTTTGACCAATTCCATATCGCCCATAAACTATAATTTAGGAACTTCTGATATGACACATTTGAGGACCATATGGATAACTAGAATTAAATACAATTTCATCAAAAGCATTTCAATAATGGTATAAAAGAGAACTGAGACTGGCCATTTACCCATCACTGAAATATGAATGGAACTGAGCTAGAACAGATTTTTTACAATCATTTTTTTACAAGGCTGTTTTAGAAACCACAATTTAATAAAACAAAACAGAAAAATATTTTCCAGTTCAAACTACCTGGAACGTGTTCTGCAGAAGGCAGAGTATAATTATTCAAATACCTGTTTGGCCAGTTTACAGAGTTAACACCCAGTGCCATGAAAAGAGCTGTGGAATTTTTTGTCAGAAGTTGTGAGACCTTGGTTTTAATACATCTTCCGACGCCCAGACCCTCCCACGGCAGCACGCTGCTCAGTGCAGAGTTGTGGTGGGCTCAAAGGGAAGCGACCTGCCCACTGCATGAATCGCCCTCCCAGCAATTCCAAAGAGCTGAGGCGGCAGCCCCTTCTTTTCAAGCGAAAGGAGCAGGCAGCAACCTCGAGAACTTCAAAAACAAAGGAGATCGTAGTTTTCTAGGGAAGAGGACCACTGTGCCTCATGGTGAGTTGTCTTCACCTTGGTATATTCAGGGTTCTTTTTATAGTAATATCATAAAACAGAAGCTTCAAAACATATCAGGCTAATGTTCAGGTTTTCTGCTCACAGTAAGTGACAAAAATCACAGATGGTTCATTCTCTGTCCTCATAATATTACACCACATGAGGATCTCAACAAGACACCACACTGAGAGAACATCCAGATCCCACAGTCAACATTGCAGTCCAATAATAAAAAAAATCAATCAAATAAGCTCAGTTTTCCATTTTCCATGATTCTGCTTATTCCTTTCTTTGATCTTGGTTCCCTACCAGCCCTTTTGAAGGCTGACCCCTCTGCGCTCCCTCTTCCCGGGCTTCCTTTCCTCCACAGGTGAAGTGGCAACCTCCTTCACCCTCTCTACACACCACTGGGGTTTTCTCTTGTGTTATGGTTTGAGAAATCCACAACAATTTATTGTCGTTTAGACAATTATTCTATTACCCAATGACGCCTCCCCACCCAGGAAGGGGGAACTGGGAAGAAAACCAGGAAACCCAGGGGTTGAAATATAAACAGATTTAATAGAAGAAGACTAAATAATTAACAGTAATAACACTAAAGAACCAATAATGATCCCGATACCAATCTAAAGATATATAAGGATTATACTCAGCCAACTATATCAGTCGGAAGCTGTGCACTTCCAGCAGTGGACAGTGAATGTCAGACACTGCGAGTGCTACAGCTTCAGGAGGAAAGGAAGGCCTCAGGGATCCGGCACCGGGGCAAGGAGTTCTCTGGATCGCCGTCATCAAGGGAGAGCCTTCCTCCTCAGCAAACTTTCTAATTTATATTGAATGTGACGTTCATGGTATGAAATAATCCTGTTGGCCAGCTTGGGTGAAGTGCCTGGGTCTCGCTCTTCCTCATCCCTGCACCTGGCTAGCCTGAAAACACTGAGACCTTGACACCCACACACCATAGCTGGCTATAAAGTAAATATTTTCACAAATTCAGACACCAGAGTCCTCCAAAAGTACAATTTTTCCAAGCATTAGAAAAGAAATTAGTCCTGTGTCGCTCAAACCAGGACATCTTGGAATCATTTCCCTTTGGATTCCTCATGCTCATGCATTGTCTCACTGAATTTTCGCATTGTCTCTTTCAAGAGAATCATTTTCTACCAGCTTTTATGTTGGGCTAGTGCCAAGAGCTAGAGGAAGGCACAACTACTTGTCCCTCCTCTTCCTTTTCTTTGCTCTGTGTGAGTCAGTGGCACGGAGCAGGCAGCTGTAAAACTGGCTGAGGGAATATCGAGGTCTTCAAATTGTTTAATAAATGAGACTTCTTCAGTCAATGAAACTTTTAAGAAAAACAAAGAAATTGATTTTAAAACAGCATTCAGTGTTCCCAATGATACAACAATGACTATCCACGTCTGTTTTCAGAAAGTATATATGAATATATCAAATTAATCCAAAAATTAGATAATGGAAAAAAATCTTTTTCATTACACGTGGAGGATATCATACTTTTATTGTAGAAAATAATTCCATTAACTGCTCATCTACGATAGTCATCATTTTCACAGCAGTGAATTTTTTATACATTATTCAGAATATTGTCAGACTAAAAATTCTGATAGCTGAAGTATAAGGGTATACTTCAATTTTTGAAATTATAATTACATCATAAAACTTATTTCCACTCACCAATCAAGCTTTGGTTTAATGATGTACACCTCTTCATCACATCATCCCTAGTTTAACAGCATTAAGTAATAAGAAAAGGGAAAAATATTTTTGTCTATTAATTTCAGTAGGTTTTTGCTAGCCCTGACTCTTTTTTGTATTTTTTGTAATGCAAAACAAGTATAACAACCACTATTTTTTTCTCTGCTATTTAGTTTTCACAGAATCACAGAATTTTCAGAGTTGGAAGGGAACTCTAGAGATCATCTAGTCAAACTCCCGTTTTATTCTTATTTATTTATTTATTTATTTACATATTATTATGGTTTGATTATTTTTATTTTCTCAGCTATTTTCTATCAGCTTCGTAGCATTATGTTGATCTGAGTCCATCCAAATCATGGAAACGGTATGTTTCTTGAGAACTGGTGTGGCAGTTTTTGAATATAGTCAAATATAGGGGTTCTATGTTGCAGTGAGTTGGTCCAAATGTCTGCTATATATACATAGTAGTGTGGAAAAAAAACAAAAAAAAAAATTAAGATTAGTTTGTTTGTTTGTTTCTTAGCAGGAACGCTAGCAATGCAGGGAGGAAAGGTTTCTATCTTGTTAAATCCTGGATTGAAATGGCATGACCCAATAGCAGCTATAAAGCTCAAAAATCTCTTCCTAGACCACTTCATATTTCTAATATGATTGTGAAGTTTATAAAAGCTATGACATTTGTACAGAAAATAAGAACTTCCCCTGAGTTGGAATCAGGATCAAAAACTCGTTATATACCATCTGATAGACTCACAACTTCAGTTAGGTAAATTGAGGAAAAGTCACCTCCCCTGTGAAGCAGCAATTCTTTGCTCTCTACGAATTCAGTGTTGCTTCTAGCATTAGGTATGACTTAGACTGACAAGCAAGCGAAAAATCCTCTTTCTAAGGCCAACATTGCCCCCTTCTGGGGGCCAAGACACGTAACTTTCCAATTCCGAAGTTTCTGGGGGTTTTGGCTTAGCAACATGGTAAGGTGAACAACCGCCTATTTACCTTACTGTGTTGCTATCAAATACTTGGAGTAGTTCTTTTTTAGTACTTGTTTCCCATTCTTTGAATTTCCCACTCAGAAATCTTAAAACAAAATTTCATTCTCATAAACTTTTATTTGCTTTTCCAGATCGAAGATATTCTCTGTCTTCAGACACCAATTGCAAAGAAAATGGTTTCTCTCCCTACATTTTTCTATGTATCTCTAAGGTCCACTGGCAAATGACCTATGTAAAGATATTAGAGAAATGATAACAGGAATCCATGAAGGTGTTATTTGAATGTGAAAACAAAAATATTCATAAAGCTCTGAGATTTCACAGTAGTAACAGAAAATGCTGGCTATTTTAGAGGTAATATTGGATAATGATAGCTAAAGCTATCATTTACAAAAGAAGTCCTGATTTCTTGCCTTTTTTTGTGTTCCACATAAAAAAGTCGCACTGGGCTCAAAGTCCCTAATATCAAGTGTCATACCACAAAAAAATTGTCTATAAATATTTCAAAATAATCAAAAATATGTTGCTGTAGTCTGTTGCAGTATAATAATAATAATAATAATAGTAGTAGTAATAACAGCAATCATAGAATAGTTTGGGTTGGAAAGGACCTTTAACGGTCATCTAGGCCAACCCCCCTACAATGAGCAGGGACATCTTCAACTAGATCATGTTGCTCAGAGCCCCGTCCAACTTGACCTTGACCAGTTCCAGGGATGGGGCATTGACCAGCTCTCTGGGCAACCCGTTCCAGTGTTTCACCACCCTCATTGTAAAAATCTCTTTCTTATATCCAGTCTAAATCTTCCCTCTTTTAGTTTAAAGCCATTACCCCTTGTCCTATCACAACAGGCCCTGCTAGAAAGTTTGTCCCCCATCTTTCCTGTAGGCCCCCTTTAAGGACTGGAAGGCTGCAATAAGGTCTCCCCGGAGCCTTCTCTTTTTCAGGCTGAACAACCCCAACTCTCTCGGCCTTTCTTCACAGGAGAGGTGCTCCATCCCTCTGATCCTTTTTGTGGCCCTCCTCTGGACCTTCTCCAACAGGTCCATGTCTTTCCTGTGTTGAGAGCTCCAGCTCAGCAAGCTGTTCTAATCCAGCTCTTTGCTGTGCCTCAGAATCTCTAATGATCATGTTCAATGTTATACAAGGCAACTAAGAAATTATTATCAAAAAGAATCATGTCCTGCAGCCTTGTTATTAGGGTATTGAGAATACAGCTTTATAATTAAATGCTGCTTGCACATTATCTATGCAGTGGCCATCCTGCTAAGGCTAACACCTCAGAACACATTCTAGCAAAATGTTTAAATGTATAATACAAAAGTTCAAATGAATTCTGAAAAGGCAACATAAATTCTTCTTTGATATTTTTTTCCTTTTTTTTACTCTAATGCTGACAGCAGCTACATATTATTTTGCGATTTTAAGTTTTACAGGAAAAAAAATGCAAAATGCATCTCAAACTACAAAGTAATTAGTTTTTAATATTAACAATGTAAACAAATGAGCTGGTTCTTTTGAATATAGGGTGAAGAGTTTAGATCATAAGAACTTTACTGTAAAACTTTAATGCAAAAAGGCTTCTTATTGTGAGGTTATGAAGCTATATTACTTCCTATATTCATAATAATATATATTCATATATTCATAATAATATATAGCTATTAAATGTCAATCTTCCTGACAACTTTTTTTCCACTTTCTTCCTACAGATGCCAGAAAACTTGTCCACAAACGTCTTAAGAAAGGGATTTAGATTAATTAAACTGCTGAGGCAAGTAACAAGAGAGAAAATTCAATGAAAATTCAACTGAAAGTCACTGGCTTTCTTCTAAGAAGTTGTTGATGTAGTCATCAACTGAATGTTGTTGGGTTATTTTTAATAAAACTTCATCAGCCTACTATGTGGATTTAATTTAACTAGCAACAGTAGGTTTGTTCAGTTCTGATGTCAATTGTTTTAAACCTTCTGTATCTCTGATAATTTCAGTTGGTGTAGTTACTGATATATTTTCTTCTGTGTAAGTAGGAGAACTATAATAAAAATGTTTTGCACCTGGATTATCAGCCCAAACCCAGATACAGAATTAGATACCATTTTATATTCGTAATACGTGGGAGAAATTGGAATGTTTATAGCACTTGTAAAACTGGGGCATTCTCATACGCATTTGAAATATAATCTAAACTTGACTTGTGGCCACTTTCAAAATTAAAAAATCTAGTAACTCACCTATAGTCCAATAGCAAATATTTTTCCTAAATCCACAACAGGGAAAGGGTTGAATGTGCTTTTACTGCAAATGATATCTTCTTTCCTTTTCCTTCTCTATATTTGGGCACCCTCAAAGACATGTAACATTCACTGCATATTAATATTGACAATTTGGACAGCTAAAGTTGATCCAGTGAGTAAGCACACAATGACTTTTATTTGGGAGTACCATTTAATCTTGTTGCCTGAGTGATACCACTAGGCACAATACATTTAAATAACTACTTCTCCCCAATTGTTCTTTAATAATAATAGCTCCCAGCCCACTCCTCCAATATTCCTCCTGCTTAGTTTCCCACTTTTTTGCTGCTTACATCCTCCACCACATTGTTGAAATCTCTAGAGGCAGATGGTGGAACTAGAAGTCAAAGACCACTTTTAAATCACATGTGCATTACCAAGAAATTCTCACAGCCTTGTTACTAGCAGATGCAGAAGACTGTCATCGCGAAACTCATGTTGGGTTTATGTGAGCATGGAATGAAATACAAACTAAACTGGCTAGTCCATGACCAAAAGAAACCCCAGCTAATCACCTAAGTTTAAATATGGATTCTAAATTTTGCATGTGTATCTAGCAAATTCTGTAGTCAGCCAGGCTGGACATTTCTTTGCTGGTTCTCACTCACATAGCTTGCTTCAGTACAATTGCTATATTTTAACATACCGTATCAGAGAGTGACAGAACAGCAACATACTGAAGATGAACATACGCTACTTGAATGAAGCATAAAGCACTGAGTTAACTAAGCACATGGTTTTGTAAGCTCTATTCTTAGACCTGGGTGTAGGTCAGAGTATCAGCTACGTTACTTCTAAATAACCACATTGCTGAAGCTACAAAGCACCAAGTAAAATATGTCATTTTAAAACAGAAACAGATCAAAATGCTGCACATGATATAATCAATGAGTTGTAAAGAAGAAATGCCATGTGAAAAATGGAAATTGATTCTTTCAGTCAATTAAGAAGCAACCGGGGCGATGATGTGCACACTTAACCCTGTTCTTTCATTGGTGTTACACAGTGATTATTAAGATAAGATGCTATTATCTGGCATATTATGTTCTGATACGATCCCTAGGTTTTGTCTTCTCACAACACTAAGTGGTGCACCATATAACCTCAAGAGCTGAGGTGGACAGACCTGCACCAGTAAGCTGACAATTCATAAAAGATGAGCTAGTCGATGCTGGAAGGAAGCTAGGACAGAGAAATGTCCTGAACGGTACTGCATCGCCTGGGTGACTGCTGGAGCAGACTGCAGGGCCCAGGCCTCACAGCCAGACATTTGGGGTGTCCAGACACCACCTCCCGAAACTATTCTTTTTTCTCTCTGAGAAAAAACTCCCATTCTGGGCATGACAGGGAGAGCAGTGAGCAAGACTATAACAAGCCCCAGCAGAATTCCAGCAGCTATTTTCCATGTAGGATCGCATCCCCCTCTTTGGAGCCCTGCTGCTGCTCCAGGAAGACTGCAGGGTGCCTGTCGCTCCATCAGTGCTGAGACAGGCAAAGTGCCAAAGCATAACGGGGAGTCATTTTTTTTAATATCCTCTCTGAAATAAAAATAGACACGTTTTCTGGTACCACTTTTCAACAACTCGTCAGCATGTACAAGGTCTGCAAATCTGCAACTATCCCAATCTGCTCCCTTTCGCAGTGTATGTTAGTGTGCCTTATCCTTGCCTATCTGTTTGAATCTGAGGAAATCAAATCCTGGATTACTGGTTTTCTTGCACACCATAACAACAAGAAGAAATAAAAGCTTGCATCAAGCTGGATTAAATATTTGATTTTTTACAATATTTAAACTGGTATTAATTCAGTGAATAAATATTAATATATTAAATATCAGTACTAACAATAGCTATTATTAATAATTACATTGTGTCATATTCTATATTATAATGTATAATGGTATCATTAATAAGTTTAATGAAATAAATATTAATATTACATCTTGATTAAAGTAACAGGTTTTTTATATTTTAAGTTTTTTCAAGTTACATATTTCAAAACTGTTCATTCTTTAATGTCATTGTAAATGTTATGGTACTGTATCCTGACAATGTCTAAATAGCCAAGCTAAGTTTGCCGCATACCACAAAAAAGGCAAAAGAGAGCGCTATTCATCTTTTCATTTTGCTGTATGCTAAACATATGACAGGAATAATTGAGAATAGGGCCCAAAATCTTCATAGTGTCCATAGGTGCCATAGACAGACACTTTTACCCCAAACGTGCTGTATACAAAATGACATTTGTTCTTAATAGGTTTCCACTGTTAGTTGAAATTGTCCCCAGATGCCTTGCATGAATTACAAACTATAATTATTTCCCCTGCAGCTGATCAAAGACAGCCCAGGGAATGTAGACTGTGTTTCTTGTGTCTTATTCAAGTACAGGTATGGCCAAAAGCAATCCCACTGGTGTTACAGCTCCACTCCAAAGAAGAGGTTTCTAAGCACTCGAGCAGCAGTTGGCACCCCTAAGGCTGTGACCTGGTACACCCCGAAGGCTGTGACCTGGTACACTCACGCCCGTGGCACAGTCATACAGTGAACGTCCAGAGAAAAGTTTCGGTCCTGAGCAGTCATCTGAAGCCACCTCACTGACACAGGAACAGGACAATACATGTTATAGCTCCATGTGGCAGCCTTGTCCCCCACAACAAAAAACCTTAGCTGCAAGGAGGACAGAAGAAAGTGTCTTGCATCCTCTTCCTTGGCAGCTGTTGATGGTGGAGTTTCATTTACCAGAGGTTCCATCCACCCAAATTACATATCATGTCTACGGAGATATGGATGATGGGGGTTTTTTTAACAAGGTTTTCTCACCTCTCACAAGCTTTCTCTGTACTTGGTGTGTGTAGGTGTGCTCCCCATTCTGCTGTCTACTCAAGGGTCCCCCAGAAGTATCATCCAGCGTTCTTTTATGTCACCAATGCCAACTGACCCACAGGGCTTAAGCAGAAACACCCCTTTCCTTGGGAAGCCTTTGAATACAAAGTAAATGGTGCAGTTCACAAAGGTTTACAAAAAGAGAGCTTGACAGAAATGACCAATAACAATTGCACATCCACCTATTGCTGTCAGCCTTCTCTCCTCCTGCAAGTTCAGCTAATATTGGCTGGTTCTGCCTGGCCATTGGAGCCTGCTTCTCAGGCACCTTCAATATCATTAGCTAGACTTCATGAAAGGATATTCAGCATCAAATCCCCCTTCTTTATTTTATGGTCCAGATCAACCCTTCATTCGTTACTCAGGTTCAGCTCCCTCCTTATTATTACATTTAACCCAACCCATTGATTCAGCTCCTACTCTGGAGATGCTAAAGTTCTCCTGGACATGTTTAAGAGTGAGACTAAACAGGCAGTTAATAATTATTTCCATGCTTGGCTAAACCCAGTACAAATCATTAAGTTCTCGAAGTGACATGTGGACTTTAGTCATGAACTTGAGAAATATTCACACTTTGTTGTGAAGCTCCTTTATAGACTATTTGCATTTCATGTAAACATGCATGAAAGGATACAGTACAACAATGCCTCTTTACACAGAGATATGTGTAGGATTAACATATATTGGACTTCTGACAATAAGCAGTCACTTCAGAATGACAGTGGATTCTGGATGAACTGACTTCTTCCCCCTTGTTTTAGAGATATTGTGATAGATCCAAAGAAACCCTAACCCTTTACTTACACCACAATGGTATCTTGGAAACATCCTCTGCAGAATTTCTCCTTATAACAAGAGTTACCTTGTAAATGTGCTTGTCAAGAAGAAGTGCTGAGAAATTAAGCAACCCATTAATTCATCTATATAGACCAAATTCTAACTAGCACAATCAAAAAGTGCAATATGGCATTATATTTATATGGTGTTCATGTGCATATTTCTGGAAAAGGCTGTGTATTTATGTTGTATAGCACGCTACATAAGAGATGTGATCAAAACGAGAGAAAGGTGTGAACATGAAAGGACATTCTGTAGATGTTTTTGAAAATATCTCACAGATGGCACTTTCACTCTGTAATATAAATTTTTATGCATCAAAAGAAATAAGAGATAAAGACAAGGATAGCATGGTAGTTTTGAAGAAAAGGGATTCATTGCCTGAGACACAGGATATTCTCCAACTAAGAATAAGGTCTGTCTAGGGATTTCAACTAGGAAGATAGCACCCTCTTAAAGAAAGTATTTTCCTTGCCATTCACAGCTTGCACTGGCTGGCATTGCACTGGACTTAGTCACAATCCCACTGTAGAAAAATGCATATGTATAGTCCTACTTCCTTCATTTTACAATGGCTTTTCTCTAAGCTAGTATTGTTTAGTAGAAGAAGCCACTACTAACAGCATAGAAAATGGTTACAGCCAGTTAGGATGAAGTAATTTTAAAGATTTTTTTTTTTTTTCCCAAAAATCACACATGAAACAGTGTGATGGAAGAGCTTGGCTTTAACAATCACACCCAAGGAGCTTTACAATAGCCCAGTACAAAGCACTTTAAAAAACCAGGATTTTTTGAAGCACTGATTTTGAGCTCGCTCCTAATTCTTACTATGGAAACATATCCAACGTATGTGTGATAGCATTGCAAGTTTACAGTGAGTGTTGTAACTTTAGCCTTGTGACCTACATGGCCAACACTAGTTTTATGGCTTTCAAAGCCTTCATATCTATTCCAGCCTCCCAAAGGACTGTACCCACACAACCTTCCAGGACGCTTTTACTTTCCATATACTATTTTCTTTCCTCTTCCTTTGGCCCTGTGTTTTGTAGTAATCATCTGGAGCCAAAGACTCTGATAGTCTCCTCCTTCATTCAGTATCCAAAACCCAACTGAGCAGCTCTTTTTGACAATTAACTTCTCTGTACTTATAACTTACATATCTCTCGGCTTCTTTAAAGGTACAGTTCTTTGCAGGACAAAGTAAAGGAATTATCCAATGAAGCTCAGAGAAGCTATACTGGATAAGAAGTAGAAAAAGAGTAGGCCTGTCTTTTGTGAAAGAGCAGAAAAAAACAAGAGTTGTCCCATGCTATTGAGTCTCTCTTACAGATCTGGAACCTCTTATCTCTTACAGAAGTAGTATCAGCTGGTGTCTTCCCACAAGCAACACTAGACCCCCAAAACAATGGGGGAAGAAGCCAAAAGAGCTCTGGCTACTTCCTCTGGAGGCTATGGCCAACTGTTTTTCCCAGAAGGCAGGAGAGCTAGTGAATTAGAGCACTTTTCCCACATCAGCACTCCTAAAACCCTTGGTGCCTGTAGTTTCCCATTTCAAAAGAGACTGTTGACTACAGGGATCACCAAGTCTCCAGCTATGAAAAGATGTCTATCACAAATATGCGACCCTGTTCTGGGATCTCCTCTGGCCCCTGCATGATGGCACTACAGGCACTATGAATAGTTACAAACTTGTTTGAACTTCAGATCTCACCCTCGTGCACAAGCATAGCCATGAGTAGATGTCGAACAAGCCCGGCCAAAGCATGCTATATATTCAAGCAGTTGGGCATCTTCATAAATAGTTCCTGGAGACAGCAGTGGCAGAAAAGCCCTAGGACCTGCTTCTGCCTACAGAATCCAGGCAGCATATGGTGGACGCTTTGCTCCCTAATTGTGTTTTTAACAGCCTGATTTTACCTTGCTACCACTCTTCCTAAAGAAAAAAAAAGAAGACAGTAGTAATCAAAACTTTATTTTTTCAATCAATATTAATTAATAATAAAGAAAATAAATAAGTCATACAGACAGAGGGAATACATTCCACTTGAAGTGATATATGCAATTCCTTCACTAACATCAACAGGAAGTTATTAAGCATTGTCAGGGGAAACTAATTGTAACCTAATGAACCTCCCAGAGTTTCTAGCACCTCTGGTTCTTTTTTTCTTTTCCCTTTCTGACTAGAGTGTTCACAATTAAAAATGTCTAAGACACCTTCCAGTGTTGGCTTTGCCACTCAGCACTATTAACGACAAGGTCCGTGGTAGCACAGTATGGCTGCGAGAGCCACAATGCAAGAAATAAAACAGTGAGTCCTGCCCATACAAGGCAAGTACCACACTTTTCACCCACCTTTTTCTTTTGGTACGCCCTGGTTTCAGAGTCTTGCTAGCCTGATGACCTGCATAATCTAGGACAAGAGAACGGTGCTGAAACCTATGCACTCTACATTAAGAACCAAAACATGTCCATTTAAGAGAACAATGACCGAATCCTACATTTGCATTTAAATTACATTAAAGACTTCACTAAGGCCGTTCAGGCATAAATAAAGGTACAATTTGTAGCAATGTACTACTGTAAGACCCAACCTAACTAATGCTCAATTAAATCTGTCTCAAGTTGGACCTGAAGTTGCTAATAACAGCCACTGGAGGGAAACTAATATACAGAAAGCAGAAATCCATTGAAATACAGTCAGGAAGCTCTGTTTCTCACTGCACAGTCTTTTAATGTACCTTAAGTGAAATCAGATAGAAATTAGTGACAATGTCAGTTAAAGCAGAGTGAAACTGAAGTATAAAAGCCATCTTTAAGGGCAGAAATATGTATGGGTTTTTAATTATATATTGATCATACTTATTACCCGTTGGGATTTAAATGCTCCTCTGAAGTTGCTTATGTGTAATTGAGTTTTTAGTCATTTTATTTCTCTTTTCTAAATATAAAGTTCCTTTGTATATTCCTAACAATAATGTCCTGTGCATATTTTCGCATCTTCACAGTGTCTCTGCTACTGGCACAAAAAAATTAAATATCATGCAATAGCTACATAAGTTTGTGTTAATGAACTTTAGCTATAAGCAGGCACCTATTCAAGAGAAACTGTGGTATTCAGGGACTCTACAGCACTTGTGTGTTGCAGACATATTTAATAATAAGTATGAAGATTTAATAAAAATCTTTAATAAAAAAACAACCAAACCTTTCCAGATCTCCATTGTATCACCTGGGTAGCACCTCTTTAAAATAAGAACTTGAAAGACTAAAGGCTTTATTCTTGCTTGCTGTAAAGCAGCTACTAACTGTCACTTACAGGATTTCATTTGTGGGAGATCTTCTGTAAGGCTGAAAACTTCGCCCTCCTGAGAAACTGCAGAAATATAAAGCTAATGTCATCTGAAACTAAGCAATGCAAGGGAATGTATGCTGTCCTGAGGAACAACCAGGCATGCGCAGAGGATTAACAAGACAATATGACTAGTTACAGCCTATTTTTAGTAATACTTTGACTTTAAACATATTTGTATTCTTGAAAGCTGCCTGGTATTTCTATTCAAAGAAACAAATGAAGGCTCAAAAGGAGTGAAAACCAGAAGATGAGGAAAGCAGATGATCCTCTCTTTACATTCTGTGAGGAGCGGAAAGCTTGTATGAGTCTAGATTTTGGGTTTGGCATAAAGCTGCTTGAAAGCGACAGTCTCTCCCCAGCAATGAGAAATGCAGAAGAGGCCATGCTTCTTGAGGTATTCAAACTTCTCTGCTGTGCCAATACTGAGAAGTGTGGGAAGGCTGCTGAGAATTCAGGTTCTTAATTTATTTCCTTGATAATGAATCAAGAAATGAAAAAGAGTAAGACAAGGGAAAAAAGGAATGGGAAAGATTCTTCCATGTTAGTGCACAGGCCAATTAAATCAAATTAGTACTGGGAATCTAGAAAACACAGGACTAAGAAATTATTATAACAGTTATAAAAATTGCTCTGGGGTTTCCACTGTTCAGTGGATTTCTCAGTAAAAAGAAATAATAATTAATTTTGCTAGCCATCAAAATCCACGAATGTTTATCTCATCTTCTGTTAAAACTACTTCAGTATTTTTATCCTAAGATAAACATCATTTCAACATATTTTTATAAATGCTGCTCTTCATTTAATATTCCTTCCTGCTCTTTCTTCTTGATTTCTACAATAAGCATCGATTAATTATTTCTTATTTTCATTGGTTTCCCTACTGTAAGCTATTTCAGTCTTGTTAAGTGGTTAGTCTTTGAACAAACCATCAGTCCTGACTTAGTCTAATTTAAGTTTTGGATTGAATATTCTGATTTTAACAATTCTGTTGGTTTTCACTGAAAAAAATGCATTGCAGAAAATAATTATTTTATGAACCAAATTTTATTGTCTGTTACTGCTTATACTGTTGTCTCCTCTTTTTCTTAGCCTCCAAAATGCATATTTGAACTATGATACCCAGAGTTCCCTTCCAAACAAGGCTTTTCTATGATTCTATTATTCAGTATATTGTTTAGTTTGATACTCAGTTGAAACAGAAAGACAAATTTTGTTTAGTATTAAAATGAAAGTTACATTTGAATGATGATCTCCATTTATGCGTAAGCTCATCTCAGTTTTCTGTTCTCTTGCTTTACTTTAGTTTATGCATTAAAGCAGTAATCCAAAATATCTTCTAAAATAAAAAAGTTTTTTTCCCCAATTATTCAGAAGGTTCCAGAAGTCCCTACAGCTAGCTGAGACTTCTTTTACAGCTCTGCTGGCTCTTCACATCAAGAGCAGAGAGTCCCCAAAACAAACAGCTTAGTCTGGAGAAGTTGTCTGTGTGAAGTTGAAGACTGCATCATGATGAATATTTATATGGGAATGAATTGAGGTTGCACAGATAAAGCTCTCTTCCCTGACTTAAAAGAAATGTGGTACGCGATAGGTACATACATTATTCACATGCAAAATAGGATCAGAGTCTTTTAATAGAAGCGTTCCTGAAGCCCCGTCCTTTCCCTGGATCAGGTCTGTAACAAGTAGGACTGTTCCTTGTTGTAGAAGAAAGCTGTGATGGCTTTCTGCTCTGTGTTTCAGATTGTGCAAGTTACAGTTTTTAAAGTGTTACAATTTGGTCAGATTCGATCAGATTTTCTCCGAGCAAAAATCATATTCATAACAAAAAATATTACAAACTCCTCAATCAAACATGATGCAACAGAATTTTTAAAGAAATCTTTACAACGATATTTAAAAGAGATCACTGGCAGCCTCCTAGGTTTATTATTCAGATTCCTTTAGAAGTAGCAACAGACTAAAGGCTTACAAAGAAATCAACAGTTATGCCTCTGACAATAGTGCCTCATGTTATCTAATAACGCTGCATACAAAAACTCCAACTTGCTTTGCTTTGCTTCTGCCCTTCCCTGTTTTATACAGTACCACAGAAAATTACCTTATCCCACAATTTGCCTTTTAAATCTCTTTCTGACTGTTTTCTTACTTCATTTGCTCAGAACCTAGTTTTCAACCAAGCTGACCTACTTTATCTTATTTTGGTACTTGCAGTAAATTCCCTTAAGCTTGTCTACTCTGACATTACTTAAAATGTCTTCTCTATACTGGTAATCACTTCTCTTAAAGCAAAAAGATCTATCACAACTGATGCAAGAACAATAAACTATTAGTCCTTCAGAAAGTCAAAAAGATGTTTTTACATTGCAACAGTATGTTTCTCATTAAACTGTTTGTGAAAATGGCTGAGGTATTTTGGAAGTTAAAACAAAAACATTCAGGTCAAAACAGACTTCAGCAGGTGAAATTTAGCCCAAATCCCATTTTGTACAGTTTTAAGCAAAGAAAAATAGAGTCTAATAATGGGATGTACAAAGCAACTTTAATACAGGTGGCACTAATAGCCTCACTTTTAATAAACATAAATCCTTTATTCTTTTATCATTGGTAACAAACTAAAATCTTGCTTTAAGAGCTGCTAAATTGTTTACAGTATTTATGTGAAAGAGGCTCTCCAAAAAGAAGTGGTAAATTGGTTTACTGCTATCATGCTTAGATATCACAAGGTGCAAAAAAATACCATGGTGATGAGTGAGAGATGATTTGATAAAATTAGATCTGGATAACTGTTGCTCTACAACTATTACATTTGTAGCTGAATTCCTATTATAAGCCTGATTTTGGTCCCACTTTAAGAATCTTCAAGCAACCAGTCAAAGTGGCACATAAAATTTGTGGTGAAGTTTGGACTTGTTCTGTGAAAACAGAGGCATTGTATTTATTGTGTCTGTGTGTATTATAGAAACTAGAAGAGCTCACTGCAGTCCAAAATAATTTGCCTATATAGTTTTTATTTACTGATCTATCAGTGAAACAAAACAAAAGCTTTAAAGAATAAGCTTAATATATTTATGGGATTCATGTAGCCAAGATTTCCACAGGTCTAGCAAGCACTAGGTGACTAAATCGATTTAGCAGTTAAAATTAGCTCCCCAAGCTACTAGTAGTTAAAATACTAATATCAAAGTAAATTGTGAAGCTAATTTTTCCTCCTGGACATCATAGCTCTGGAGACAGTGTTGGGAAGGAGAGACTATAGGATGGAGAAGTTATAAATTCTGGGGTGTCCTGTAAAGAGCTTGGAGAAGAAAGACAGCCAGTGCATTCACACACAATACCATATTCATTACTTTGCAAACCTTTTCAGGTCACAAGGAAGGAAAATACACTGCAGGTTTGGGGTATCTCTCAAAGAGAAGACCAAGGAAAAAAACACAGTTTTCTTCTGGTCTTCTGTCTTTGGACTTCCTGAGATTTGCAGGAGGTCAGGAGACTCATCTAATCCCCGTACATTTCACATAGAGAAGATTTGTTGGTGTAGCTGTGCTTACTGGTAGGCTTTCTATCAGCAACACAGATTCCAGCCTTTAGGGAGAAAAGCATATATCAAAGAACAGTATTTTCCTTTTCCCATATACCAGCAATGATACAGTAGGGCAGTACAGGCACACTATGTATACAGTTTAGTCCTTATTATAAACCTTAAGAACAAAAATAATATTATTCATCCCACAAGAAGCAAGTAGGTTTTTGACAAGTGACTATCAAAGAAGATAGATGTTCATCATCTGATGGAAGCTGGGTACATCCTAGACCCTTTATCCATGAGGAAAATTAACCTCAACAGGAGTTCTGCAAATATCTAGCATTTGTCACAGCACACGTTTCTCTGCATTATTATTTTTTGTTTGTTTCTATCACGTAGCTTTCCTCTCTAATAAACCCAAAAACCTTGCAACATTTTTCACTAATCATCACTGAGGTCCTGAAAAATCTTGAGGAAAAAATATCAAAATCATTTAGAAATAACATCCCAGTGCAGGCTCTAAATTTATAGTTTCTGAATTCACAGCACTATGCTGACCAAGGCAGAGAAAAATAAGACAGCAAAACTGTAGTCAGAATATGGATAAAGTCATTCACTGATACAGGCACTAATCAGAGCAACAAGAAGAAGATGAACAAATGTCCAGCCCCAGGAAAGCTTCTCATTGCCTTTAAGATTCTGGCCTTACCAAACTTCTTACAGATCCATTTAACTGGGGTCTCTTTAATTCTCATACAGTTACACTTTCAAGGCAACCGCAGCTACTACATTCATTTGAGTTTGATCACAAACACTCATCTCTTGATTAAAACTTGGAACGCCATATAAATCTCAAAAAGCTACATGGTATAGGAAACTATTGTTAACCAAAATTGCTATAAAACCAGGAAAAGAATACAAATTATTTTCATACAAGTGTTGAAGAAATGCATAAATTTTACTCCTTTTTAAGAAACGGTAAAGATGCTTCTTCATAGGAATAATATTTATAGATTTACTTACTGGAATTATATTACTCCTTGAAGTAAGTAGAGCCATCTTGTGGACATACCTAGCTGCTGCATATGACTGGAAACCACCTCTAATTACTTCTTTCTTAGGTGGAACTATACATTGAAAGCAAGAAACAAAAACAGTTTAAAGTGTTTTACTTCAAGTTCAGATCTAACTACATATATATTTATTCATTAACTGTCCCCACAGTTCAAAAAAAGACATGGACAGACTAGAGAGGGTCCAAAGGAGAGCCACGAAGATGATCAAAGGGTTGGAGAACATGCCCCATTATGAAATTGAAGGAGTTGGGTCTCTTCTCCCTGGAGAAGGCTCAGGAGGGACCTCATCACAGTATTCCTGTACTTAAAGGGCGGCTACAATGAGAATGGAGGAGAGCCAGAAGGAGCCACATAGAGAAGATAAGGAGCCACGAGTGCAAGTTGCACCATTTTGCTATAAGAAAGACAATTTTTACAGTGAGAGCATTCACTAGAACAACCTCCCCAGGGACATGGTAGAGTCCCCATCACTGGATGTTTTCATGATGCGATTGGACAAGTGCTAGATAACCTCATCTAGGCTACCTTTCCCACAAAAGGTTAGACCAGATGATCTTTTAAGGGATCTCTTCTGGGGTCCCTTCCCCATAGAACAGTCCTGGGCTGGTTTATGACTCAATGATTTTAATTTTAGTTCACATAATGAGAATCATGGTAATTAGTACTACTGAAAAACTAAGCCAATCATTAAGCTCTGGTTTAGATGACTAACCTTAGAAAATGTTGAACATTATTCCGTGAAAGATTCTCCGAAGAGTATTCAGATCAGAAAACTGCATCATACTGGCTTTCTC
Source organism: Burhinus oedicnemus (assembly GCA_008921705.1). Lineage (NCBI taxonomy): Eukaryota > Metazoa > Chordata > Aves > Charadriiformes > Burhinidae > Burhinus > Burhinus oedicnemus. The sequence continues at coordinate 268,580 of VFFE01006966.1, read as the reverse complement.
ACTTTAAATTCTTGAAAATCCCAGTCCACAGTAATCTGGAAGTAGTGATGATCACTGTTCCTCTGGGGGAAGAAAGAGGCTGCTTATTGTTCTTTATTAGAAGTCATAAGAAAAAAAGTAAGACTACTTCTCCCTCAAGACCCAATTTGCTCTTGTAGGTCACTGAAGGATCTTTCAGCGGACCAAACATACTTTGACATTTTATAAGGCAGAGTATCTATACCAGTGTTTGGCTGAGTGGCTGGTTTTTCAAGGATGCTACCTATCCATAGTTGTTATTACATTGGCTGTTATTTCAAAGTTATTTATAAAGCATGTCATTTTACAGTGCATATTCTGCCAGATCTCCTCTGTAACCCTGAATATATCGCTCACTTTCCCTATTACTCACTGAGCATACACTGTGCATGCCCAGGAGCACTTTATTAGGATAAATTTTACCTAATCTGAACTAATTTGGCCAGATTATGGCATTTCTTTTATTATTTGGAAAGCAGATTATGATTCTGCAAATACTGTTGTACGCACCAAGCTCTAAGAATCACTTCCACAAAACTAAGCATGCACATTGACATTTGGGCCCCAAGTATTAACTCCCTAACTTTCACTCCCTAACTTTCACCATTACTATGGTGGGGTTTTTTCATGTTTTTATTGTATTGTTGGACGAGTAGCAAATTCTCCCATGTGATCCAATTACACTGAAAAGTGTACAGCCACTAATCCCAGGATCCCGGCTATTCAGTCCAGATTGAACATTTAGATTCTACTTATCCAAATTCCTGCTCTGTTCTCAGTTGAAAGCTGAAATCTTTCTCTCACAACCTGAGAGGTGGCATATCCTTATGGTCCATAAAAACCTTCAGTCAAGACGCAGCAGCGCTGCAGTAGTGGTGAAACATCCTCTGCTGTGATGTAACCGCTTGCATGTTTTGCAAGAAGATTGCAACCAGGACGCTATATAATCACTTATTAAAACATATAACAGAAGCAACAGCTATCGGATGTTCTTCTCGGAGCTAAGGCATCTGTCCAAAGAGTTGGTAAGCATTTTGAAGGGTGTAAGAGAACAATGTCTACAGTTTGCTGGATCCTGCTAATATTTTCACTGGCAAAATTTCCTTTGTGTGGTGCAATCACAGGCAGTTGATGCTTTCAGTTAAAAGACATCTATTTATTTTATGCTAACGTAGGGTGTTGGTTTTTTTTTTTCCACTGAATGTTAATGCAAAACTCACTGCTTGGTAGATACATATTTTAGAGGACGTTCGTTAAATCGTTTGACACGAATAGATCTGTCACAAGAACAATTCTATTTCCTATATCCAGGAACTAAAAACTGTGGCCAATTTGCTCTAATTCATTCACCATAAAGAAGTATAGGAATTGTACCTCCCTTCATTTCTTCATACAGCAGTACATAAATAGCGGCATCTGTTAATATAATATTGGTCATGGGAAAAAATTAGGAGACAAAAACAATGACCTGATACAACAGGGTCCTTACAGAATCCAAAGAGACGCTGCATGAATAAAGAGGTTCATGAAGGCAGTCGATGTTACCTAAGTAAGAGGCTCTAAATGCGTACACTAAGGTACACATCAATGATAATAGTGGACATACAACCTTTGTTTTAAGATTCAGAGACACACGGTTTCATCCAGTAGCCACATGCCCCCCCCAAGATTTAGAATTTTATGAAATATTGTAGTAGAAAGACTGCTGAGATTATGAATCACAGGGAGAGGGACGAAGCAGGAGAGCCCGTTTGAGACATATTCGGAATGACCCGAATGTGTCCAGGACTTCTGGTGAGGATGGCTGCCACGGCCTTCGAACGGGCTGCCTTCCGGCACCAACCAGCCTTCCCTCCACGGCCCACAGCAGCGCGCTGCTGGAGTACGACTGTTGCCGACGCTGACTGACAAGAGCCAGCAAACCCCAACATCGCCTATTATTTTCTCCTGCCGTCGCACCCAAAGCCTTCCTCCCACAGCTCCCTTAGTCAGCCTGTGGGCGAGAAGCCGCATGTGTGTGTGTACAGGGGCTGAGAACCGGGTTGTAGCTGTGAGGGCGGCAGGCCGGCGGCGGCTGCCTCGGCCTCTCCCCCCGGGCCGCTGGCACCCCTGAGGGGTCCCTCTCTGTCAGAGGCCTCGGCCTTGGCTTCTCCTGACCGTCAGGGGCTTAGGCCTCGGGGGACAGCCTGTCGTGCCAGGGGACACCGGCCTGGGCCCCCCCACCGGGCCGGGGAGGGGAGGGACAGCTCCCGGCGCTCACACAGGCGGATCCCGGTGGCCTTTCCAGGAGGGAGGAAAGAAGGAGGGGCGGGTGGTGTAGGCAGCGAGGGGGCGAGGGTCTCCCAGCCTGGGCGCGGAGCCCAGACTGGGAGACCCTCGCCCCCTGGTCGCGGGCAGGCGGCCATCGGGCGGGGTGGCGTGAGGGGACGGCGGAGCCGGTTGGAGGGGAGGGAGCGGGGGGCTGCGAACGTGTGTGTGCGCCTGTGTGGCGGCGCGGGCGGCGTGCCCCCGCCCTTCCCCCGCCGGCGCCCGGCGCTGCGCGGTGGGCTGGCGCTGGGGTATTTACGGTAAGGTGGACCCGGCGGTGGCAGCTCGGTGTCAGGTGATCGGCGCTGAGGAGCCGTTGCCGCCGCCGCCCGGGGAGGAAAATGCAAGATGGCCCAGCGGGGCCGTGAGGGGCTCCGCGGCGCCCCCTCCCCGCCTGCCGCCGCCGCCGCCTCCCCGGCGCGTAGGGCCGGCGGGAAGCGCTGAGGCCAACCCCGCCGCGCCAGAGCCCGTCCCCGGCGGGGGCACCGAGCCATGGGGCTCTGCTACAGCCTGCGCCCGCGGCTCTTCGGCGACGCCGGCGGTGGCGGCGGCTCCATCTCCAGCACCGGCGCCGCCTCGGAGCCCGAAGCGCCGGCGGAGCCTCACGCCGCCCCGCAGCCGCAGCCCCTCGGCGCCCCGCTCCGGCCCGGCGGTAAGCCCGGCGGGGAGGCGGACGGGCCGCCGCTGCTGCTGCAGAACGGCGGCGGTAACGGGGCGGCCCCTGAGCGGCCGCCGCTGCCCAAGGCCGGCGGCCCCGGTGGCGGGGGGAAGGCGGCACGGCAGCAGGCGCTGCACCAGCCGCCGGCGCTGCAGAGACCCTGGGAGAAGCTGCGCCTGGAGGAGCGGGAGGCGGAGAAGGAGGCGAGGAAAGTCAGCAAGAGCATCGACCGGGCGCTCAAGGAGCAGAAGCGGGAGTACAAGCAGACGCACCGCCTGCTGCTGCTGGGTACGTGGGTGTGTGTATGGATGTGTGTGTGTGTGCGGGGCGTGTGCCGGGGCGGGCAGGTGCCCCGCGGGGGCTCCC
>VFFE01006966.1:192574-265211 GCA_008921705.1 Burhinus oedicnemus | reverse complement strand
CCCCCAGACAGGTTTCCACCTTCTTTTCCCTTCCTCCTCCCCCTCTTCTCTCCTCCCCCCTTCTGGCCCTGGCAGTGGTTTTGCAATGGAGAACACGATCGGCGCTTGTCCTGCGAGGGCGAGCGGCTCCACCCAGGCCGGCGGGCGGGAGCGATGCGGAGGGGGGAGCCGCGGGGTCTGCCGGGGGAGAGGGGCCTTCCCCCGGGGGGGGGGCTGCCGCCGTCGCCCTCCCACGGGCGGGGGGCTGCCTCGCCGAGAAGTTGTCTTAGCGTCCGGGTAATTCGGAGACATTTAAAAAAAAAAAAAACCCAAAGAAGCAAACCCACACAGGAGAAAGGAGGAAAAATGGCCATGCATAGGATGTGTATAGCCTGTGGGTGAGCCGCCTCTGCCGTGTGTAACCAGGGATGGTTTAATGAGGAGCGGTAGTATGGGCTTGTGGCTCCTAAATGAGAGGAGTGCTGATGAGCAATAGGCTGCTTACTTAAAGAAGCAGCGAGCGGTGTAAGGGGAAATCTGCGGGTGTAGGTATGTATATTCCGCACTGACATCGCCTCTACTACGAGGTGTGTTCTTCAGCTGTTGGCTCTCAGATTTTTTTAGGGATGACTTGTCAGCTTTTGTCCCCTCTTCTCCGAGGCGCTACGTGCGGTCTGCTGTTGCCGCTGCTCTTTCTAAGCATCAGTTAATAGTCCTCTCCAGAGGATTTGTACCAGCTGATACATTTACAGTATGAAAACCACAGGGGTATCTAATACAAGCATCTCATTTCCTGCAGGAAACAGAACAGTCATACTGCAGGGCTTTTTTTTTATGGTCTGAGGAGAGGACTTGTTTGGCCTCTTAGCTGTGGTCATAAATCTCTGTTTTCTGTTAGTGTGGAAATACTGATTTGCTTTTGCATTAGCTTGCTTTGCGTGTTTTCGTAAAGTTCCGTGGTACGGAGTTTTCGTGGTTATGTATGTGTATTCCAGATTTTGGGTAGTCTTAACGTCTTTCTTTATAAAGCTGTGTTTCCATGTTATTGGATTCCTTCATTCCTGTTGGTGGGTGAGGGGAGGAGAAAATATGAAATACAGCAGTGCACAAAAGGTATAAGCAATGTTTGCTAGAACTGTAGTGCTCCAGTTCTAAAAAACAAATCATGGGCTTTATTTCCCATAAAATACCAGCCTGTAGGATACCAGTACAGCCAGTAAAAGGAAAGATGAAGACGTAATTCCTACTCCATGGAATTAATAATATTCTTTGTAAAATGTTTCTTCTGATACTTGAACTGTTATGGTATTTAACCCTAAAATTTTAAATATTCCATTAAACCCCCCCATATTTTTAAAAGGTTTTTCTTCCTGTAGTCTCTGAACATGCGTTGTGACCAGTATGGCTACAGGAAGGCAAAGACACTGGTTGGTGGTCTTCCTCTAGAGAGCAATGTAATTCCTTGAACAAAAGGATCCTAACAAATAGATACTGCATGTAGTCTATAACATGGATGGTTGTCATAGTAAACTAGATCAGTAAACACCTATTCAGAAACAATGCAATTTGAAAAATAAACCATCTCCGACTCTTGGCACCCTGAAAGAAACTCAATGATCCTAAGACTCTCTGCATTGAATTTTGTATTAAATCTGTGTCATAATCAGAAAATACTCTCTTGATCTCCGTATCGCAGAAAGGAAACGCTGGATTATTGTTTCAGCCCTGGCAGATCAGGGCCTGACATAAATGTTTGATTTGGATGTAGGGAGAGCTGCAGGTGCTTTCTGTTGCTGTTTGCAAAGAAGTGGAAATGCTGCTCTAGATAAGAGGAAAATGTTTAGAATGGGGAAGGGTTTATTTGTCAGAGAAGGAGTAAAGCAAAATTGTGTTGCAGAAGGTAATTGTTTTCAGTCTTGCACAGAGGAAAAGACTTAGGATGTATACAAAGGTCTTTTAGAGTAAAGAATATTATCAGCTTGATATTTTATAGCATTTCTGGTGGTAAATAACTCGATCCCTGTCCCTAAGGTCTTCCTAGCAGAGTGAACCTAAAAAGCGTACCTTTGCTAGAGAGACGAGGAGTATTTTTGTAGATCAACATGGAGGAAATGCATAGCAGAGGGGAAATGGTGAATGCAGTGACAGCAGAGCACTGTCACAGAATAAACAAAGTTGAGCAACAGCATTGGTGTGGGCTCTGTTTGTTTCTTTTTTTAAATACAAGTTTGTAAATAATACCTTCATTTTGTCTTTGTATGTCTTGTACATGAACTGGGGCAAGTTTTGGGGATATTATTGAAATTTTAGAGGAAAATGCAATGTATATTTTAAGGAGCTACTACTAGACATCAAAAGGGTATGCAAATAAATGCACTAGTATAAGAACACTAATAATCTCTAGAGTCTCTAAATAAGTAGTATATTAGAAGAGAAGCTTCTATAAATGCTTGAAAATGACCTTTCCCTAAAAGCACACTAATTCTCCTTTTATTATGTCAAACAAAAACAATCAGCTTTGTGATGAGCTGTGCATATAAGTTACCAAAATATTATGAAGTCTCAAAGGCTTTTTTTAGTGTATGTTGGTAAATAGCTCTCTAAAAACATGTTCTTGCCTGTCACAGCTTCCCCCCAACTAATGTCTTGTGCTGCATGTGATGTTGTCACGCTCCCCTCTAACCTATGTTCGGAAACACTTAATGCGTTTTGCCATAACCAATAATTGTGAAAAGAGGTGTCTGCGGTAAGTCCTCGAGAACAGTTTTCTGTGTGTGCCTCCTACATAAATAGGTGTATCCATATCAGGTGCCTGTAACTGTGATGCAGGGGCTTTACTGATGCACTAAAATGACAGCAAACACGGTTTGGGTTAGTTTGTTTTACCTCTTTTGCAAGAAGATGAACCCACATAAAATGGAAACTTGTTTTCCATCACAATTGTCTGCTTCTTGTTTAATATCCACTTTAAAAAGAGGAAAAAGGGCTGGAAACCTTGAACTGATTTTTGTTCACAGTATTATTTGCATTTTCTTTTTTTTATTTCCTTTTGTTTTTGTAAGTGAAAACGTTAACCTGTGTAGAATTCTTGGGGTACTTTTGCTAACCCTGAGATGAGGATTTTTTTTAAGCATGCATATTTATTGCACAGATTTACAGGGCTTGGTCAGAGGGTTGTAGCTTTGATTTCTGTCTTGTGTTCTGTTTGGTCTTTTTTTTTCCCCAGACAACTGCAAACACTCTCTTCTACAAGACTGTTTTAGCTGCTGATTTCCTAGAAACTGTACAAACATTACAAATCACTTTATAGAACCAATTTAAATTCCCATTTCCAGTCTCGTATTTGAAACTATTTTGGGAGCAAGTGGAATGAAGGAGGATTGACTTTAAACAAAGCGCTAACCATTGTGGTATAATTAAGGCTCATGCAATTTTGAAGTAAGCCATAGATAGAAATAATTTTTTTCCTAGATAGCTGTTGTCTTCCAGTCTCTCGGCTCCTGTTTTTTCCATTTCCACCTGACTTCTGGTTGCTCTCCTAAATCTGGATGACTTTCTCAAGCAGAACTCATTCTTTTGCACTTCCCTGCTAAACTGAAACTGAAAGTGCTGGGAGTAAAAACTTTTCTGTTCAACAGAAACTGAAAGTAGTGATACAGGGACTGAGGGAGGGAAAACGGAGATACTAATTTTCTTCATTTAAAAGGTACTGTGGCTGCTTACATGATATTTAAGTATTGACTTGATAGTGAAATTTAGACACGTTTGGTGATGTTCACGTACAAAAGTGTATAATACAAAGAAACACAGCTCCCCTGAATTAATGGAAATCAAATACAAAGATGCCTTGTCAAGCCTGGGGTGTTCCTAAGCAGTAGATCCCTGAAAGCTCAGAGGTGTATAACAAGGTGCTTTACTATTGTTTTATTTTCCTAACTACACACCTATTGACTATTGTCAGAATTAAACTGTGTTGCAAAAAGGATTTCTGCTCCGACAGTTGTTTTTAGACTAAAATTGCAGTTTGTTATTTATAGAATCATAGAATCATTTAGGTTGGGAAAGACCTTTAAGATCATCTAGTCCAACCATTGACCTTGCTCTACCAGGTCGCCACTAAACCGTGTCTCTCTTATGTATCAGCAAACTCTTAAGTTTATCATCCCCAAACCAATTTTAAGTATTAAAATTAAACTTAATAAATCTTATTTAAAAAATAACTGTAATTTTAACTTTTATGTAGTGCCAACTCACGCTTATTGATAAATACCTGAATTTAGCTTAGCTTGATGTGCTAAGATGCTTTCCCTGTATCTCCGTAAGGCTGTGTGTTTGGAGTGTTTTTCTGCTACCACTGGAGATGATGCCCTCCCTGGTCTGTAACTGGGCTGGACACCACCACTTGTGTTCCAGGGTGTTGCATCCTGTATATGCCAATCTCATCTTAACAAAAAAAACCCCATACTTGTTTGTGCTGTGATAGATTTAGGATCCCAGCAGCTGGGTAGTTCTAGCGTGTAAGTGATGGATATACAATTGGTAGGAACAGATATTTTCAGGACTTTGAAATAATGGGCTGTAAATACTGACCAATGTAATAAAGTAAATGGATTTTATAATCCCTAATCCTTTGCATCATTCACATGTCTTTCCAAATGCTCTTCTGCTTTTGTTGTAACTTACAGCGTCATATGAAGTGGTGTATGCACTCCTCGCAGATGTGGAAACCAGTAAGCAGAAGTCATCAGAACATGTTGGAATTGGTTCTTAACTTTTGGGTTTTTTGAAGGCAATCCCTGATCTACAACACTTAGCTTTTCTTTATTCTGTAGATTACCGACTGATTTCCCCATGCTTAGCTGTTATAACTGATTTCTGTTCTTTTTGCTTATTTTTTAATCACTTAATATTTAAGAAAGAAATTACTCTTTTTTGTTCTATTCCATGTTAAGTGTAGCAGTGCTGGGAGGCTCCAACTGCTGTGCAAAGATGGATTCTGCAGCTTTTACTTACACAATATGAACTTTTCGTTTTTAGCCAAGTTTTGTATATCAGTGTGTATTCCACAAATGCTTATTGTGACATAGTGTCTTAATTAAGCAAGCCATGCTAGTATCTTCCTTGACATTTTAAGCTCCCATAACTGTTGTAACTTCTTGACTGTGGAAATTTTAAAGATTATGCAAAACTTCTGGACTTGCAGCTTTATTTTCCCTTCCCCTATGCCTTTTCCCCACCAGTTTAGAAGAAATACAGTTTGAAACTTTGTTCCCAAACTTACTTTTCAAGTCAGGTGCCATTTGAGCTTAGAAAGTTGAATTAATTTTTAAAAAATTCTTTCTTCTTTTCTTTTTAATCCAACAGTCTGACTGAGCTGTAGGGGAAACCTGGCCCTCTCTCTGCTTACCAAGTTTAATTTATTTGATAGCCTGTTCTAGAAACATTTTGCTTTTGCTGAATGATGTGGAAATGGTTCTTCTCCATGGACTTCTGAATAATAGTAGAGAAACAAAATCTCTTTGTAAGATAACAGAGCTGTCACTTAACCTCTGGTAGAAGGGATAGAAACTTCTGAGTTACCATTTTGTGTTAGTGAAGTCTTGACCATACCTTTTGGTGTTTCCATAAATACTTTGTGGTTTGGACCTTTTGTAATGTCCAGTAAGAGGCTCTTCTTAGAGTAGATCCTTGATGGGTTGAGCAGACAAGTAAAACGAAGCACAGAGCAGATGTTATTCAGCCCGTTGACTAGGGCCACGGTCCAAAAGAAAGTGAAAGCTGTCTTTCACTGAAGATGCAGACCTATTTTTAGAGATGGAAAATGTGTGTCAGTAGTCATTACTTACTATGTTCTTAATAAAAACAACCTTTCATAGGTGGTTAAAATCATCCAGTTATGGTTAAGATTTACAGCCTTGTGTGGTTGTCCAACCCTGCGAGGTGTTTGTTGTGCCACAGTCATCAACACATCTTTCACTTTATGGGCAGAAGCTCTGTCTTACTGTTCCATTACTTACAACTGTCTGACACAACCATTCACAACTGTTTTCATATATATATATATATTTTTTTTTTTTTAATGTTTTCCTTTATGACTGATAATACCATAAATCAGTAAGGCTGGGTGGTTTGTTTGCTTGCTTTTTAAATACCCAGGAAGTACATTTTCTGGAAGAAATGCAGCCTCATACCTTGCCTGTGCGCATCATATTTATGCCTTTTCCAAAAGTGGATGAGCATGTTAAGTATACTGCCTAGTGATATTTCATATTCTCTCTGTAGCATTGCATAGCTATGTGTGAACTCCTGTGTCTCATGATTTGTCTGCAAATGAATATTGAATAAAAGTTTAAGGATGTAAAGCCTTGCGGGGTAAGCTGTATTAAGAAGGAAGGACTTATTGTTTGGGGCTAGAATAGATAAAAAGAAGTTAAGAAAAGATTTATTTTTTTATTTGTTCACATGCAAAGCATCAACAAATCTAAGAAAAACCTTGCCACTTAATGTTTGTAACATAAGGCATAACATCAATCACCTGTAGTGGAAGATCTTAACAGATAAGGTCTCTTTGAAGTCAAATTTGAATTGCTTCCTCATAGTCTGGTATTTTACATTCGTTTATTTTTAAAGTTAAGTTTGAAGAATTATAAACTCCACTTATGTTTAAAGGAATGTTAAGTTTCAATATTAATAAATTATTCTTCCCCAAAATAACGTTACTGTAGTAAGTCAAATCCAGGTCATATTTTAAATTCTATACTGTTATCTTGATTTTTAGCCAAGAATTTACATCATGTGGGAACAACAGGCATTTTGGAGCTTATAAAGCTGTTTGAAAGTAGAAAATTGTTGTGTGGCTTGGGTTTTTTTCCCCCAAAAATATTTAAAATAAACAAAGAGAATGGAAAAGTCTTTCACTTCCTCTATGATAGGCAATGCAATTTTGACAGTTTCTTTTAAGAAGACTGCATTCCTATAAAGGGTGAAAAGCTCTTCTCAGCAATCAATTCAAGCAAATTGTCTAGTTGTCTTCAGAAGCTGCAGAAGAGGAGAACATTCCCTCAGTGATTTGGGTTAGTGCACACAATGGAGACAAGTAGCAGGCTTGAAAATAGCTGTAATAACAACCTGACAATAAATTCAGTCCACACTCTCTGCAAGTGTTGTTTCCTCTCCCCCAATCCCTCTTTTTTAATTATTTGAAGATACATAGTTTTTGATATATGTAATACACTCTGTATTTGATTTCTGTCATATGTGGATTAAAGTGGATAGAAAGTTTTACTTTTCCATCATGAAGAATGAAGTCTATGTTAAACCGCCAAAAGTGCAGATGATCGTGGATCCTTATTCTTCTGTGCGAGTATAATTTATATTAAGCAACTTAACATTCACCAGTTTTCAGTAGAAGATTGCTGGAGACATGACCAACTCTGCTATGCTACAGTTCTCTTAACTATGGAGAATTAGTCATTCTGGATCTTGAAGCAAATACAGAATGCACTGCATGGTGTTATGCAGTGCCTTCATGATAACCATCTCTATTTTCTTGAATGCCTCACATGTGGAGGACTAAGCTACAACAGAAGCAAGTTGCTTTTTTTTTATTTTTTTGAGTGAGAGCACTTGCTCGTATTTCACATGCTTGAATTCATTTCATGTTGATTGAAGAATAGATTTCTATTCCAGATGATACTTTTTCAGATAGATATACACACACATGCCTGTGCATGCACACACATGACCACTGAAGTTCTTGTAAAACACAGTAGATCACCATGATGAGTCTGGGTGAGTTAAACCAGCCTTCAAGAGTAGGTGGTTGGATTGTATCCTGGCGTATCTCATAGACGTAAAGTTTCATAAGAACATGGCAAGTCTAATGGATTCTGTAACAAGATTGGTTTTTTTCATCCTTTGACTCACTGGACATTTGAATTCCAAAATAGACTTATGGTGTTATCTTCTGCCTTTTCTGAGCTTGATGTACTTGTCTAATTCACTCTCTAGGGGAGATATGTACAAGATCTTAAGCGCTTCTAACATGTACCAGCCTTTGCAAAGACAAACTTCTTTTTTTGTGTTCTTACGCAAACTATAAACCTAAGAATATAATAATTTGTATAAAGGACATATGCAGAAATAACCAGTTCATAATCTGCAAAGTATGATTGAAGAGGTGGGATTTTTTTAATTAAAAAAAAAAAATCTTTTTTCCTTTATAAATGTCAAGATGCTGTGGAAGGTATTTATGTCTTGTAACATGCCTGTTTTCTGCCAATCACCAAATATTTAAAAGTGAACAAAGAAAAAAAAAAATACTTGATGGGTACAACATAAGCACAGCTGAAGCAGGAAAACTGTAGAACCTGGTAGTGTACTACAAGGGTACCACTGTTACGTGTGGTGCTGTGCATCCTAGTTCATGTATAAACAGGCAGGAAAATTGCATTAAGGATCGGCTATAAGTTAAGGTGACTTTCAGGTCCTTTTATTCATTGGGCCTACTGACTTGTGAGCATGGCTTAATACAGAACAATAGCTGTCCAAACTGTTCTGCTTTTATCCCTTGAAAATATTTCAGTGAAGGAAAACAGATGGGAACTGCAGGGCGATAATTCTGGTTCAGACTGAATAGTTGATCTTCCTTTGATTTAACATTTTGAAAGAAAAACATAAATCTCAAATTCTTCAGAGTATTTTCTCATACTTTTTGGGGGGGAGGGGAAGCACAAAAAACAACCAACCAACCAATTTCATGTAAATTCTGGTGGTTTTGGTTTGTTTAACAGAACTGAACTTCAAGTTCATATTGATCTGTCCCTATAGATGAAATAGCACTGGGAGGGGAACACAAGTTTTTTTGCACTTGGAGAAAGACTGGATAACAAACTGCATTTAAATAACTGCCATGCATTGTTCCTTTTAGTAAACACATTTTTCTTCTTACTTTTAAGAATATTTTGCACATCCTTATGCTTTCTGTGATTCTTCAGTGATCAGCATTTAATTTCTCCTTATGGAAGACTGATACAGAAGCAGTAGACTTGTGCTCGATTTAGTGCTTCCTGATGTCTTGCTTTCAGATCAGGAGCTATAGCAATCCCTCTGATGCTTCTGTGAGTTTCCAGGTGCACCGAGGGTGTATAAAGCTGTTGTTCCAAATTCCTCTGGTGCTCCCTCAGGTTTTCTTATTCTACTCAACGTGACATCTGGATTCATGGGCTTGTTTGTTCAGTAATGTCTTTCCAACTTTATTATTGAAACAGTACAGTTGGTGTGCTAGAGGTTGTTGTTGTTTTTTAAATGAGGAGACTACCGTAATATTTAAGGTGGCTTAGAGTGATAGGTTTATCACTCCTAGGGCCTTCTGTCTCTTAACTCTGTGTATAGAGGTGAGGATGTCAACTCAGTGGGGGGGGGAGAGGGGGGGGAACAAAAATTCCTACACTGGTGTCTGGCTTGTGATATGCCGAAGTCTTTTCTGTCAGTGGGTTCTGGCTCCAGGTGTATGTCAACTGTGTCTTTGAACTACCAGAAGTGGAAGGAAAACTGTTTAATGGAAAAGCTGAAAAGGAGAGAATAGTTTCTTGACACTTGAAGTTGCTCATAATTTAATGTAGAAAGGATCACCTGAAGAGTAATCCGCTCCAAAGACCATTTGGCAGTAGTCATTGTCTAGTCAAAAAAGGATTCACAGGTATGTGACCTATCTGCCAGAGACTGAATAATACTTTCCAACGTCAGGAAAAGTTAGAGCAGTGCAGTGAAAGGTCAAACAGCCTTTCAGATGACTGTTACAGAGAGGTTTGAGGGGTGGGCAGGGGTGAGGCAGGACTGTCTTTTGTGCTGCTTCATGCTATGCCCTGTACCTTTGCTAGTGCTCCTGGTCCAGGGTTTCAGGAAAATGAAATAGGGACTCTGCTCTGAACGAGAATGAGCAGACGTTTCACACTCAATCTGCCTCCCTATGCAATGCTTAAGAACAGGCACGTGTTAATACCTGGTTCTGCTCTTGGGGGAAACCATTCACCTTAATACCATAGTTTCACGGGGTTTTTGTGTTACTTGTGTGAGCAATGGCACAGCCTGCCAAGGTTCTCCAGCACCTGGTGTTCTAGTACATGTAGATTGGGTGCAGAGCAAAACAAATATATAACCTCAGTACATCCTATTATGTTGACTGCCACTGAAATGTAGCCTTTTATTAATTACAATATTTCTCTGAGTTAAAGATGGCTGAAAGAGTATGGGAGCAAAAGTTTTCTGCTTCTGTTTTGTTTTTTTTCTCCCCTCATTTGACTTCCTATTTAAAGTGATTCCACAGCCTCCCTGTAATGTCTCACTTTGTTTTTCTTTACAGGTCAAATAAATGTATTTAAAAGTAAGAATTTCTGGTGTTGTGTTTTTGGGTTGGTTTTTTTCCTACATATTATGTGTCCTGATATGCCTAGTAGAAGAGTAATTAGAAACTTACTTGAACTGGCTGTTTACGTGGTGTGCAAAGAAATTCTGAATTAATCTCTCTTCATTCTATGTCAGGAAAAAACAATTTGAAGATACTACTGAGTACTAAATAAATAAATATACAGCATCTTTTGAGTTCAGTCCTTTATCCCCTAACGCAGTTCTAAGGTTAGACTGATAAAGACTTTAGTATTGGTAGCTACTTCATCAGCATGAGGTAAGCAACCAGACAATGCAGCAGATTTAAGGAATTTGTGAATAACTAGACTGAAAGTCCAGAAGTGACCAGTAAGATTTTTCCATTTGACTATCTATGTAACCAAGAAGTCATCTTGCTTCCCAGTAGTCTCCATGCTATAAATTAGTAAGTTGCTTGAATTTTAACAAGAATATTATTAAGGTAATCTTCATATAAAGTGCTCAAGCAGTGGTAGTGTTTGGGACGTTATTTCAGTTCTGAACAGGACACACACTCTGTCCCACCCACCAACTTCAGCTTCTACTTTGTTGGAATTCATACTACGCTTGCTTTCTCCAGCTTGTTTGTAGCGGTAACTGACGTAGTTACTCCATTTGAGAACAGGCTGGAAAATGTTCCTTAAAATCTAGCTGTGCTCTTCACCTGTTGCTCATCTGAACTGTTTTTTCAACATCTCAGAAGTAGGCAATGCCCGCTTCTAATGGTGGTTTTGTTTCTATTTATTTTCTGGAGGAAGCATTGTTTTTATTTTTTGACTTGGTTCATCAGACAGTACAGAATTACTATATATCAGCTTCTAGAGATACGACCTTGCAGTGGCTCATTGAAGAGTAGTATTTGACTGTACCATGCTTATCAGAGGGTTGCTGTTCTCTGACATTATTGCTCGTCCACACTTCAGTCTTTTGATAAGCTGGTGTTATTCACAGTGTTATCTTTAATCAGTGACTAAAACTTTACTGATCCTGTTAGTACCTTACTAGCAATACTGCAACTGATAGATGGATTTCAAGAACCAATTGTGAATCATCAATTAGCTGATTCCTGATCCACTGAAAATGTGGTGTATTGATTGTTTGCAGAATAACATCAGGCATGCATGTGCTACTTATTTATAATATCAAATGTCTTACATTGACGTAAGCCTTTACCTTAATCAACTGTGTTTGTTATCAGCATCCCTCAAATATTTATTTTTAATTAAGCAAATAACTTATTACTGATTCATTGGCCTTAGGTGGTAGATACCAGTCCTGTGCTCAATGGAATGTGATTTTTCTCAAACTGTGAGTAATCTAAATAACGGGATCTCATACCTGAAAATGTGTATTTTCTGAGGCTCTGAGGTTATTTTGTAGAGTAACAGTAAATGTAATTGACATTCTTTATACCGTTATTTGTGGTGACTGTCAAGACATGGTCCAGTCCTTCCTGTAAGGAATCTCTGGTAAATATTAAGAAAAGAACTGTTTTGATCACCTTTTGAAGAAAGAGGGCAAGAATCTCTGTTTAAAGAATTCCTTGTGTTGACGCACACCAAATTATTTGCTGTTACTGTTTTAAGGTAAAGAACATAACCTGACATTCCTGGGTGAATGTTTTCATGAAACAATGAGACTGGTTATCCACCTCTTGGTCTAGCATGGTCTAGAGGAGCATGATGCTATTATGATTTCTAGCAAAACAAAATAATTTTATTAACTTGAGGAGATATTTTGGAAACAGCAGTATTTTGCTTGGTCCGTTCCACCTCTAGAGTATAGTCTGTTTTTAGGGTCGTTCAAACTGTCCACTTCCCTCTCCTTTTCTTAAAAAAGAGACAAGCTTCTTATTTAAATTTATACTTTCAACAAGCTGAAAATTCTTTGTCAAGATGAAATATTAAGCCAATTGAATATTTACTGTTACTACAGACCACACCAGAGCAGGAGGAAAAAACAATCTCATGACGGTTTTTGTTTCCTTGTTTTATTTGTTACTAGCTGTGGTTCAAAAGTCTCTTTTGTGCTGTGTTAGATCTTGCAGGCAGTTGCTTGGACCTTTTATGAACGCTGTCTTTCAAATCAGCTGACTCCTGTTACTTTTTGCCTTCTTTGTTTATGGCTGGAAAATTACTGATCATTCAGGTTTTGAAATAATCTTTACCATAAAAGAGTCCAACGCAAAATGTAAAGCTTGTAAATCCAAGCACTTAGTGAATTAATAGTTTTATTTTAGGTCAGCTTTTTGGTGGCTTTTTTTTGGTAGCAGTTAGGAAAGGTAATATCTGTTACAAAAACTGCTTA
Organism: Burhinus oedicnemus; assembly: GCA_008921705.1. Lineage (NCBI taxonomy): Eukaryota > Metazoa > Chordata > Aves > Charadriiformes > Burhinidae > Burhinus > Burhinus oedicnemus. The sequence goes on along the minus strand of VFFE01006966.1, from coordinate 252,500 downwards.
TTGTCAGAATTTTTGCATATGTTACGTGTTGGAAATCAACTCTTACTCTAGCCCTTCAGTAACATAAATGTAGAGTTCTTACCTTCAGAATCCTCTTCTTTAGTAATAGGTATTTGAGTGAAGAATTAAGTCTTTGTGAATGCATTGGGATATTCTCATTCTTTAACTCATCCTAAATACACATGAACGGTTATCTCAATTTATAAAGTACTTGACTGAGTCCATCATCCTGTCATCATACAGTCTTTTTTTTCTTCTCAGGTGTATACATTTTTTCAGAGTACTGGATGGCTTGAAAAGCTTTCTTGACCCCCATCCATGGTTGGCAATGTATTTAACATTTCAAAGGGTAGTCCTTCCTCTGTGGGTGTTCTGACAAATGCTCTAGCTGGAGCCAGGTCTTCCAGCATTTTAATTAACTCTCCACACAGGGAGCCTTCCTGTGGAGGAAATGGGCATTTTCTTTAAAAAGAGCTTCCAAAATAGATTGCAAACATAAACTATGGAAGAATAAAAATAACTTGAAATATAGGAGTGGTTGTGTTACTGATTCTGCTGTAGTAATTTATGTAAAGATCAGTTGTTAGTCAGTGTAAAGTGCAAGTATGTCAAACACATACTTAGATTGAAAGCATAGTAAGTCTTGCTGTGGCTGCAAGAATCCCAGATGTGAACTTAACTCTGCAGTGTCATCAGTCTGGAATTTACTGCTTGAGTTGGAAGAGGGAGCTGAGACCCAGAGGCATGGCAGAAAAATGTTTTCATGAATGTCATCTTTGAATGTCTCATTTTTCAGCTTGAATATGGTACATGTCATCAGAAGTGCTTCAGAAGTGCTGAGCGGTTTCGTCTTCCACCAACTTCAACTGGAGTCAGATGGTCAGCATTGAGGAAGACTTAGACACAAAAGTGTTGTGTTGCATACTCTGAGTATATCAATTTCTTCCAGAAGAATATTCTTTATTTTTGCTTTAGTGCTATTTTTGTCACTTTGTACCTGCTTCAGTCATTGAGTACATATACGTATTTAAGTGATGGTGATAATTCATTTAAAATATGATATTTGGTTTTTTAAGGGAGCTTTTATTCTGAGACTTAGAACTGAAAATGCAGTTTCTTTTATGGAGCCCGTGAAATGGAGTATGCAACCCCTGACTTAACAGCAGGATGCTGTAAAAATTCATGTAGATTTCAGAACAGCAGACTTCTTAAAATATTGGCAGAAACAGTTATTTGCCTGAGTTTTGTAATTTTTCCCTTCTGATCATAAATGTCCATTGGTATTCATCATGGAAAACTTCAGGCTGAGAGGTTAAAAGCTAATACAGTCAGCTCAATGGTGTCATATAATGAAAATCATTAGGAACACTCAACTTCAGCTATCAGTAGGGTTTGATTTTTGACCATAGTTAAACTGTCAAGTATACATGTAAGGGTTAGGCATTTCCAGCATGAAGGGTATCTGCTCAAACCTTTGATTTATATGCTTTATATCAACATGCGTTGTGTTGTCTTTGATTACATGACTGTCTGTGCTTCCTTTCTACATTCCGTATAGGCCCATGCCTGCTTTACAGTATAAACAGTGTAGAATAAATAATAGCAACTGAATAAGACATGCTGAGTGCATGTCATCTACATTTTTTTAATGTGGAATAATACTTGCAGAAGTCTTCAGTGTCTTGTGTGGATTTTTCTAAGGAGTCAACCATAGTTATGTTTCTTGTACAGATGGAAAATCTCGGTAGAACATGACCAAATGTACACACCATCTAAATATTAAATATTAGTTCAGATGTCTATGGCCTGGTCTACTTCTAAAATTATTTTAGAGAGCTGGTACAAAAAGCTACTACCTTTGGTGTCCAAATTACTATGTTGATGTTTACTAGAATTTCTGAAAACTGCTTCTCAAATAAAATACTCTTGAGAGTGGGGAAGCTTAATGATAATGCTGCAGCTGTACACAGAACTCCTCTGATGGCCATGCATCCAGGATGTGAAAAGTCAGCTGGGAAGAAACTGAACCTTTTAGTACCGTTTTTATGTCCCAATGCCAGCTTAATGATCTGGGCCTGTCAGATACTGGTCAGACAAGTTCCCTGTCATGACAGCATGAGAAAGTCTTGAAATCCTAGAAGTATATTGTTCCCAGGGTTCCTGTCTGTGATCTCCTATTTCTAGGCCAGTGAAGAATGATGACTTGCAGCAACCGCTGATATCCTTTTGCCTCATTTCAGATAAGTATGAGACACAATATACTGGAGGGTGTTTTGGCAGCAGTGTGTCCCGTTGGGAAAACCACCCCGTGTTGCAAAGGTTATCAGACTGCATTGCTACTGCAGATTTTGATAACTGAAAAGAATCCATCTGACCAGCTTTGGAAGCAAGAGGATAAGCAAAGAACAATGATAGCCTCTTAACTGCACCAAGCAATGGGCTCTGAGCCTAGACAGATGGGCAGTTGTACTTCTGCGAGGGAAAACTTTGTCACCGTCCCTCGCTGCTAATGCATGACAAGAGTGCCTGGGGGGAAGAAAAAGAAAAAGAAAAAGAAAAAAAAAAAAAAAGAAGAAACAGCTTGTTCTTATAGTCAGTAACCTGATTTACCCCAAGCTGAAGCAGAGTAGTAGTTAATGAATTGGATGTTACCAGGATTTTCTTGTATGGTCAAGCTCCCTCGTAATACTTACTGCTTTGTTTTACTGCCTCAGGTGATAAAACCATTTATGTAGTGGTACAATTTTTAGTATAGAGCTTCTGTATGATTGTTACGTCTGCCATTTTTCCTTAGAAAATGTGCATGACTATAAAAATCACACTTCATGAATATTTCTGTGAGCTGTATAAGTCATTGAACATGTCATCAGTGGGCTTGGTAACAACGGAGATTGGAAGTTCTGCGTTCCTTAACTGGAACAAACTGGGATTCAAATCCCATTCAAAACATGATGCGATTTTATCTTATTATTTTGATCCCACATCTATTCTGTTGCTCAGGGCTTGTCTTGTATCTGTGGTACTATGCCAGAACTAATAAATCCCATCGAATCTTACCAAAGATAAGGTCAGTGTTGGGTAAACCATGTCAGTAATTCAGAAATAACTGAGTTGCAGAGCTGGTTTCTGACTATTGTAACTTCTGAGTATTGCCGGTTACTCTCAAAAGGCGAGACGAATTATGAAGAAAGTTCAATGACTTGTGCACAAATATGGAATAAATTTAGGCAGGATTTGAATGCCTATCTGAGCAGATGTGTAGTCAAAAGCTGTGACTTGACCACAACTAGAGTGGAAGACCTGCATCAGTATACCTGAGGTGCCAAATGACTTATGTGGTAGTGCTTGAAGCTTTGTCCTGTGTTCCCAGTTACCTGCTAGTTCAGATGTAAAGAATGGTGCCACTGGATATGAAGGCACTTGCGTATGACCTGCTATGCAATCAAATGTGCAGTGAAGCACACCTCTCTGTGGTGAAGAAAGGCTACCACTTCTCTTCCTTAAAGAAAACTCTTAACAGCCTGTTTGCTGTGCCAAATGTCTTTCTTTACACCAGTTTCAACCAGTTTCACCAGTTTACAGGTACCACGGCTGTTTACTGTTATCACCTTGATTTGTTCTTTACTCACCATTTGCTTTGCACTGAATGAAGCAGGATTCTGTAGCTAAACTGCCATGGCTTGTCCCACAGCATAATTAAAGTATAATTAAAATTATTCATGCAGACTTTGCAATTTTGTGAATCAGAAGTAAACTTGAAAATAAAACTTTATTTTTGTGTTAATTTTATTTTAAAGACAGCTTGCTTTTCCCTCCACCCCTCCCCCCCCCCCAACACGGGAAGGGCAGCATGGATAATTTCAAGATCAGCTCATGAAAGATCATCTTCTGGTGAAACTTCTGTACAAGACAGACACTGGTCTGGCATTTTCATCATGGTAACCATTCTTTTTAGTTCCTGTTGAACTAACTTCTCAGCTTCCTGATGGTTCCCTAATAGAGTTGCAACCTTCATGTGGCTTAGTGGATGTTGGTTATCAGTTTCCACATCTTGCCTATGAGTTAGAATTTCCCAAGATCAGCTTTTGTTTCTAATTGTTTATTTTTCAGGCCCACGTATTTTCTTTCAGTCACCTTCTGTCAGATCTAAGTTAAAGCTCTTCTGCAAGACATTCTCCCCACTAATGCTAGGGAGTAGTTCCTTCCAGAAGGCCAAGTGGTCTCAAAGAGAACTTTGATGGAGTGAGATGCATTGGACTGGCATTCATGCATCACACCATGTTACAGCAGATGCAGCAGATAGAATATTGTGGTTTTCCATCAGAAAAGTCTGACTGAGTTTGTCATCTTAGACAAGATTGGTGTTAATTCAAGGTGCATCTGATTCCTCTTTTGTGAGCTGTTCACCTTCATCCCTTGAGCCTTCCTCCAACTTGTGGGTTACTGTATGCAACTTATCTAGACAATGAGTCGATCAAGTGAACAGACCCTTCTGCTGGCTAGAGCCTGAGCTTCCCTTCTGTTACCTTGATCTGCACCTTATACCATCACAGGCCATGGAATTCACTGAAGGAATTACCTATTCTTTAGAGATGGAGAGATCCCCGTTTGTTAAACTTTATTTTGCAATAAATCTCTTGGCCAAGATGTGATGCTAAAATCACATCTATCCTTTTTGTTGTGATTTAACCCCAGCCAGCAATTAGGACCATGCAGCCACTTTCTCACTTCCCCTGCCCCCCCTGCCTCCCGCCCCCAGTAGGGTAGTGAGAAAAGGAGGCAAACAACCCCTCATGGGTTAAGATAAAGACAGTTTAATAGACCAGTAACAGGAGAGGAAAATAATAATGGTAAAAGAGTATACAAAATAAAGTGATACAACACAAGTTGCTCTCACTGCCAGATGATCAGTTGCCCAGCCCATCCTAAGCAGCCATTGCAGATTCCTGAGCCCCTGGCCAACCCCCATTTATATACTGAGCATGACATACATGGTATGGAATATTCCTTTGGCAAATTTGTCCTGTCTGTGCTCCCTCTCAGCTTCTGTGGGAAGCTGAAAAAGTCCTTGACTAATGTAAGCATTACTTAACACATATTGTTTTAGTTGTTGCTATCAACTTTATTCTCATACTACATCCAAAACACAGTAGCTACTAGAAAGAAAATTAACTCTATCCCAGCTGAAACCAGGACACTTTTCAAGACACATGACTTCGTATTCATGGTGGTCTATGCCTGTCCTTGCCCTGGCAGAAAAGGAGGGAGGACACAGGTTACATGGTTTCTAGTCTGGCTGGTATGTGCATTCAGTGGATTTTCTCCCATTAGTTGTTCACCAAGCCATGAAACAATCCCGTCAGTGTTCAATGGGTACGCCCTCTTCTGGGTGTGGAGCTCACCTAAGCAATTTTGTTATGCAGAGATTATAATCTTGGGAAGAACTGAAGCTTTGCACCAGCTTCCTTAGCCATTCAAAGGCTACACAAAACATTGTGACCTACCATAGGAGGTCTGTGCATCAAAGTGATGATGGACATCGCAACTATGATGTGTTACAACCACAAGACAGCAGGCGCAAATCCAAGCCTCCTTTGCCAGGAAGTGATTCTCCTTTGTGATCGGTTTCCAGACAATTCAGCAGTTTGTTCTGCTCCAGGGCCTTGAATTTTTAGTGGAAGAACTGAGCAGAGCTTTGTGTCTCATCTTCTGATGGGCTGATCTTCTGAGTTAAGTACCTTTTAAGAAGCAGTAGAATTGTTCATTTTACAATTATTTCTCCCGTCCAACTTCTTACGATCCCTGAAATCTGTCTTACCACTTACAAGTAGAAAGAGCAGCTAATTAGAAAGACAAGTTACTTAGTATGTGTAGATCAGCTGGACATCTTCTGCCTCTAAACCTTCTGTTCACCCACCTCTCTACTTGTGATCTCTCTTAGTCATTGTTTCTCCCTGTCACCACATTTGCTTTGCATTGTTACTGGATTTACTCTTCTGTATATACCCATGTGCTGAGCTTGAGAAAGGCTCAGATACAAGTGTTCCCATAGGCTCCTGCTCTTTGTTTTTGAGCAATATGATATGCACATTTACAGTACTGGTGTGCATATTAACTGCAGACATCAGTCATTTGAAACTCATTAGTAATGAGTAAATAATAAACTCACAGGTATTCAGTGAGATGAGGATGTTCCTAACTTCATGAAATCTCCCAAAAGAGTTTTCTCTAAACATGACTGACTTTAGCTTGTATTTTGAGACAGAACTAACATGAACAAGTCATGTCAAGTTTTAAGAGAAAAAGTAAAGCTGAGAAACCTTTCAGTTTTCTGATGTAGAAGGTATAGCATATTGTACCTGATACATGGATTAGGAAGGTTCAAGTACAAGTATTTAAGGGATGTGATGTTTCCCTAAAGATGTTGGGAAAGGAGCAATCCGCCTTGATATTTTTATGACTGAAGGAATATTGTCATTGCAAGTGTTTGGCTTCTCAGGGGATGATACATCCTTGACTACCACAGTTTTGTGTATATCAACTTACCAACACTATAAATAATGTTCTTATGCAGGCTTAATCTTCTACCAAAAACTGTTTGAGACTGTTCTTTTCTAGGGTAGGAACACTATAGCTGAATACTTCAATAAAAGTCTGTCCATCCATCTCTATAATCCATAAAATTACCAGTGCATTGTTCGTCTGATTTAGAAAAGTAAACTGTGATTGTCCTGTTACATTTTGAGGAAACTGACTAATTGACTACTTGAGACTTTTTTTTTTTTTTTGTAAATTTGTAAATAGATTTGTTTATCAAAACAGAAAGCATAACATTTTAATGGTATGGTGTTAATGAAGTGGTGCTACTGTCACCAGTGATACAGGACTCTTTACCAAAATTTGCGTGGTTGTGTGACTTATGTGGACCAGTAAGATGATTGGAAGGGGGGCTTCTTTTTCAATAAAACTTGAATGCATAGTGTGTAAATATGGCAGGAGGAGTGACAGCTGTGTAGAATCTCAGCTGTAGACTCTCAGCTTAGGACATCTTAGCCAGTTTGGAGAGTTTTCCTGCTTGTCTTGTCACAGACTTCTCCGCACTTATACGCTTTCAAGGCTTTCGGAGGGGACTAGGAGATACAGTCTCGAATGGGGTAACAAACTCAGAACTGGGACTGACCAGAGAAGGGTTTGCAGTGGAGTGTTAGTCTTCAGCATGGGTTCCTCTTCATGAATTTGCGTATCCATTGCATTATGTCTTTAATCCTCGTGGTGGCAGCAAATACTAAGAGAAAAGAAGCTAATCTAGTGCATAAGACCTGTATTTTAATTGAAGTTGAAAAGAAAATGCTCATATTTATATTTTTAGCTTTTGTTTCCAGTGGGGCAGCTCAAAAACAGAAGGTCAACTTGAGCTGCAAAACTTCGTCATCTGTGACTGCAGTTTGTATGAACTGCTGAGAGCCATTTAGTTGGGGGAAGTATTTCCTCTTCTCCTCCCCACCCCCACACCAGCATTAGTGAAGGTGGCATTAGTGAAGATCCTCAACTGTTGAGAAGGCTTACATGGTAAGGTTAAAGTTTCAGTTGTCCAAAACGTTGTCAAGAAACTATTCTAGTTATGGAATTGTGGGGTTTTTTTGTTAACCACAGCAGAGGTACCAGGACTCTGCTGTTCTAGGCACTGCACTACCATAGTCTTTCCTGAAGACAGCTAACAATTTGCATACAAAGTCAGGGTCTAATGGATGCCGGTTGGAAGCAGAGAGACGGTATCAGCCTGAATGATCGATAGTGGCATAAATGTTGTCAAGTTTATAGTGCCGGGCCTGGAATCCAGCGAAACCTATCAACGCAAGGCAAAGAAAGAAATACCAAATGTTAGTAACAAGGTACTGATAACCCAATAACTGAGAAGAGAGATCACTAATACATTAAAAAGTTGGCTGCAGATTTAATACTGTGCTAATTAAAGAAGGGAGATAGAAGTACTTCTAAGTATCTGAAAGCCTTTTCTGAAGTAACATGACTTGGCTTGATCATAGGCAGTCAAGTTTCTTACCTTAGTCTCATTTCTTCATATATGAGCAAACAGTTACTTCAGAGTAGTAGTGTTGGTTTGTAAACCAGCACAGGGATGGATTCACTTCATGTCATCTCCCTGACCTCAGAATCACACATCGGTTTCTTGTGGTCATCTTCTTCCCTGCCTGAAGTTGTCACTTGTTTGTTCTGTCTGTCTTCTGGGTTTCATTGGCATACTGTGAAGGTCTCATCTTATATCAAACTATTAAAACTGAAGCCAATACTGTTGAAGTTCATAAAATACTAGGAAGAGGGAAATAAGGTAGGAAAGCAAACAGCAGTTCGTATGGACAACAGGTAGATACAGTCTGTGCACAGTTTTTTGCAGGACTACTTCTGGTATCTGAGCTTAATTTGTTTAGAACTAGTTCAGGTGCCCTCACTCAGGTAAGGATGAAAATACAGTCGGTATCTGCATTATATTCCAGTTAGAAGACTCACGAGGTGGAAAATGAGTAAGAAATACTTATATGAGGCTACTTCCTGTGTCTCAGAAGTGGGCTAAAAGGCCAGTTTAATGGCCCTACCCTCCTGAGCTGCTTAGGATAAAATGCATTTTAAAAGTAATAAAAATCGAAGGGATAAACCATTGTGCCTCCAGACATCTGCTCATTTGCCTTTGAGTCTTTATTTTAGTTGTTTGAATTCTTTTTTCAAATAAATTTGAGAGCTCAAGATAGAAAACTGCCGAACTAGTTATAGGACAAGGATAAATTGTTACTGTATGAGAATCAAGAGGAGGATGTTTCACTTCTCATTCTGTAAATAGCATTAAAATACTACTAGGAGAAAGCACTGTATGTTTTCCATATTCATATTGGTCTTAAAAAGAGCATGCATCAAGCCCAACCTAACTGAAACAAGGAACGTTCTTTCTAATACAAGATAACTTGTATATGAGCTCAAGCTGAGGCATCCCGAAGAGTACAGGCTGATAGGTGCAGCTTTTCATTGTAGTCATGCAAGTTTAAGATCTAAACCAGCAATTCTCCAGAAAATCACAGTGCTAGATCTTAAAACTACAGTGTTATTCAATAGTTGGCAGATCTCCTTTTCTTTTTCGTAATACTTATTTTGCCTTCTTGCCACTGTCTCGTCCAAGGAAATCTTGAAGCTCAATAAGCCTTGTTTTATGTTGTTAAATGTGGTAGATTTATGAACTTCCATTCCCTAAATCACTACTTGTATTGTAAATGTTAATGATGGGATTGCCCTTTCGTGTAAATATAAATATAGTACAGTCTACTGACCTTCACTGCTGAAAAAGCACTATTTGATGTTTGGTTATGGAACAGAGTACATATAAAGTCCTCTTTCCTTCTTTGTGACTGAGATGGATATTCTTTTCTTTTGTTCATCCTGTTAATTACACAGTGTAAAGCAAGCTTGTGGGAAGAGAACTCACATTAGACAAATCGGTATAGTTGGAAGTGGGCAAACTGTTGTGTGCATAAAGTTTTGTGTATTTTATGGTCAGAGCATCACTTTCATTCTGCAACCCAATGTATTGCAAAAGCCAAGCCACCTTTAAAGGAATGGAAGAGCGTGGCTGTTTTTTTCTGCATAATCAGGAAAGGGGGAATTGTTTGATTATTCTGGATTTTTTTTTTCCTTTGTATATGTTGTTTGTTTTGCTGAGAGTTTTGAAAAGGTAGGGTTGTCCTACCTGCAGGGCAACCTAAATTTGCTATCAAGAACAGATCTGGTAATAGAAAATGCCATGTGCAAGGACTATCTGACATGGAGTGTCCTAGACTGAAAATTCAGAGCAGAAATGGACAAGATGTAGGAATTCAGAAAAGTAATTAGTTCTTGAATTTTGGGAGGATTGACTTCGTGATGCACCTTGGTACATACACTGTAATATATTATTTCTTGTGAAGAAGAGGCTACTGCTTTGTAGCTGGGGGAGAAGGGGAAGGTGTACACTTGTGAATATTGTGGATTCATTAAAACTAGGCCAGCACCCCACACGTTTATCAAATAGTGGGGCTTTTAGTGTATGGTTGGTGTTGCATGCAAAACTGAAAGGTGCAGAATATAAGATGATTGTTGCAGTTGCTTACAGGTACTTGTCTCAGTCTAGTCTTTGGAGACCATATAGTTTCTGCAGAGAATTGATGGGCAATAGTCCTCTAGTCTTTTATATGAAATGACGTAGTTCTGTTGACTAGCTTACATCAAAATGTGACTTTATTGCCCTTTGATACTTTTCTATTTAAGGCTGTGCAACATACGTAACCACTTGTTGATGGATGACACTAATTCCTGGTATTTGTAATACAGATCATGTAAGAAATAATTCCCAAGTTCAGTAGGTGTATACTACACAAAAAGTAACTGCTGAAGAAACAGGCTGGTTGCTTCATCTGTTACATATTTTGCTTTTAAAACTTCGTGGTTTTCAAACCACAATGTTTCGGTGGTATTGGCAAGATTCAAAGACTAATATTGTTTATGGGTGGAGTCAAAAAGGTTTCTGTACAAAATGTTGGCAACTGAGGCTGGCAAGATTTACTTTCCAGACTTAGTAAGCAAATGCATATTAATTGGCATATGATATTATGTCTTCCTTCACTTACACAGAACATGTTACCAAAGAGTTAAGGGCAAATTCAGTGATTCCTCGCTTCATTACTGTATAGTAAAACGAATATGGGCACTTTTTACTTTATGGAATCTAGCTGTGTCCAAAAATAAGTATTTGATCCTGTTATCCTTTTCTGTACTGTGTTGCATTGGGAGGGACTCTGTTGAACTTCCTTCTGCTGTTCAACTACAGAGGGTTTTGTGGAATAAAGATTCTTCTAAACTACATGTTCATGCAGTGTGTCCTTCACTGAGTAGAAAACGCTTATATATAGCCATTTGACAGCATTTATAGTCTGCCTAAAGTTTTTTGTCACTCAGGCTTTTCCTTTGGAGAGAATGAGTTTATGAGTAAGTAAACAAAGACTTGGGGTCTATTTTGAAATCTTTTTGCAAACACATGGACTTACGTGTCTTTAAAGTTCTTTGAAGCATAAGTCAGGACCTTAGTGCAAGAAATGAAAATATTTTTATTAGCTGGGAGTGGTCTCGATTCAGAATTAGAGTAGTGTTTTTGTCTATGATACTGATAAATTCTGTTTGTATGTGTGTAAAAGATATATTCGTGTAAGCATATTTGATGTAGTAAATTCATTGCTGTTTAAAAATGTAACCAAATCTTTAAAAGGCCATCTATCTGCATCATTTATAAAGGCCAAAAAAATACAGAGTAGTATTAAGAAATCTGGTTTAGGTTATCTGTGTCACAGTCACTGAGCTCATGTCCTTTCCCCTTCCTTTTTGTTAATCATTCCCTCATGAGCTCCAGTCATCCATTTGGTTCCAGGAGGGATGGGTCATTTCTCCCTGAGTTTAAATGCTGGATCTATAAACTGCGATTCTTTTAACATGTCTGTCTTACATCTACGTTTTTAAGACTTTGTTCCATGTGGAAGAAAGAGGATTATTAACCCCTGACTGACGAGCCTTTCTAAAGCACAGCATTGTCTGTTAAGAAGAAAAAAAATAAATATTGTAGAATGTCTTTTTAAAACCGTGGACATACCTTCAAGTCTGCTTGTCTCTTTTCTGGAATGGAGACATCAGAACAGCTTCCATTTACAGCCCTCTTCTTCTGTGTCAATCTGTTGGGTCTTTTTACAATCAACATACATCATCCTGTTTTCTTTTTTTATTTTATTTTGGTTTTCCTGCAGAGGAGCTTCTCAACTCCAGACTGTGTGTTCTAATTCTTCTCAGAACAGTGCCTTTCACAAATCCATGTTGTGCTTTGCTGGAGGTAGAGCAGGGTTTAATGAACTCTGTGGCTTCCTTAGCACTCCTTCACCCCTGTTTGAATATTTGTATTTAGTAAGCCATTACTGGTCTCGTGAACAGACTACAGCATGAGAGCATAAGAGGCTGTAAGCTAGATCAGTAGAATCAGCTACATAGTATGATTTCAGTAATCCATCTAAATTTACAGAAGCTTTACCTTTTAGGGGATTATATGCACTGTTCCTAAAAATGTTGTGTTTTGGTGTTTTTCAGTTATGACAGTACTACAGCAGTCAGTGTGGTTGTATTTCTCATTAATCTTGAGTCATATATTTTAATAGTAGCTTTTTGTTTAGCATTTCCTAGGATTTTGCACTTTCTAAAGAAAGTGTGAGGGGGGTGAATTAATTTTTAATTTGGTTATGTGGCTACAAACCTCATGAATTTGCTAAATATACTGTACGTGTTACGAAAGTTCTGTATTTTTTTATGTAATCATGAAGTTGCTATTAGTGCTTGTTATAAAAAGGTATTTTTAAAGAGTTGGTGTCTGTAGAATGTACATTCAAATAAATACATGAAAAACACTAGAGGTTCGGTTCGGCAAAATGTGAAACTCGATGAAGAAGTGGTACCATTTTAATTTTTCTAGGTAAATTTTTCACAAAATGCCTCCCTTTTTTTCTTTTTTTCTTTTTGACACCTCCACTCTCTTCCCCTCTCCCCAATATTATAACACATGCATTTCAACTTTTTTTGGATCCTTATAATTTGTGAACACTTGCACAATTCACACTTCCCACACTTGTCAATCTTCAGTAAAAACGCCTTCATAAGGTAGATATTATACAATTTAAAACATAAAATCCCCTTTACAATTATTTGTTATAGCTGTCTTCAGCTTCATCGGGGTAGCGGCAGTGAAATATTTCCCACTTAATGATTTCTCGGTGTGGGGAGACTAGGTTTAGCATGGATGGCTGGGACTGAGGAAGGTGAGGAAGACGAAGATGTCCAAGGAGCACCTGGGCTTGTGGGAGATGACAGTGTTTCTTTGGTTGGTTGATTGGGTGGTTCTTTTTTTGGCCCTGAAGAACCCAGCACTCACAGTAAACAAAATGATGAGGAGACAGTGAACTGAAAGCAATGTAGGTAATATTAAAACCAGAAAAAAGACAGTCTTGCCTTTTTCCCAGGGTTTTGCTAAGTATGTGCTTTGTTCCTGTTTCTACACATAATGAGAAGGAGGTGAACCATATCCGGAAAAGTCTTTTCTGCCTAAAAATGATTTTTTAAAAATTCTGGTTGACAACCCTTGAATTCACTGTAGTTGATAGAAAACATCTTCACTGGTGTTGGTAAAGTGAGCTATTTTTCTACAGCCTGGGCCTTTTCTTGTGCTCGCTAGAAATGTGACACTCATTCTAATGACGTGACTAAGTGAACTAATCTCTTTAATCAACTAGTCAGATGAAATCCTGCCTACTTAGGACCTTTGGGAGAATAGTATGTGCTGCAGCCTGTTTGTGAACATGCAAAAAGATGCGTTTTATAATGCTTTTCTTCATTAAAATCCATGCCAGCAAATGCAGATGGTGTTACCCAACTTCTTCCTCCTGTCATATGCAGCTGAGCAGGGTGTGTTTTTAGTAACAGGGGTAGTGTTTTAACCAGCACTGTGGGAATTCAGACTGTAGATCAGTTTTCCTTCCAGACTTAATGACAGTTAAATGCACTTTCCTGAAATCTTAGTGGTGTCTTATCACAGCTGCAGGGTGTTGTGCTTTTTTTTTTGTACACCCCCTTCTTTTAAATATACTCCCATACCATCTTACCTCCCTGTCTCCACTAATACAGCCCACCTCAGGTATGTAAAAAGAGATTTCCAGAACCAGGTTTCATTTGTATCTCTAGGATCTTCTGGCATTCACTGCTGCAAGAGAGCTGGCGTGATGATTCTTAGTGAGCTTAAGGGCAGTCTTGCAGCTGAAGGAGATGTAGGTCTATTATAAGAATAGCTTAAATATTGCAAGAAGACCCTGAAATCATTTTATGTTCTGGAGCACCCAGCACCAGTGATGCAAAACTGAAGGCTTAAGCATTGCAACAGCCTTGGCAGGAATAGTATGTATGGGTAGGTATTAAGAGAATTTACAAAAGGTCATGGGAGACCTGAGGCAGCATGTCAAACAGCAGTGAATGGGGACTGCTGAGAAGCCCCCCATGAAAATAGTGCCTTAGACAGCTTTCTTAACTGCTCTGCCTTCTACTCCAAGTTTCCTGAGAGAGTTTAAGATGGGTTGTTAGCAGTGAAGTTATTCCCATGCTTTGGTAATTAATAACTCTTGACTGTATGTAAGTGCCTGGGGGAGAAAAAAAACCCACCACCAAGAGCAAAAGCCTGCACTAAGTCATCTGTATCAGGATTTCATAAATGTTTTTTGTGAGGCGCCTCACTGTCAGGAGCGCTGAGCATTGAAATTGCCTCTAAGAAAGGCAGTGGTTGGAGACTGTCTGTTGCCTGTGATAAGCCATGTACCAGCTAGAAAACTAGCTTACATTGTACTACACGACATATACCATGGTTTGGGAATACTGGTCTGTAATTAAGCTTTAATGTTTTACTGCAAAAAAATACTTTCTGGCCACTCGAGAATATTTCAGTTCTGCCACAAATTAGTATTGTAACTTCTAATAAATGCCTGTGCATTTGCAGAATATGTGAAATTGGGGTGGTAGCCTTCCATGAATTACATGAGAAAGATATTATTGGCACTGTTACTGAATTCATGTTTTGAGAATGAGTCTAGGAGCCATGTCCAGTTAGCAGCGTGGTGGTAAATTTTCTGTTTATGAGGGATGCTTAGAATCATAGAATAGAATCATAGAATAGTTTGTGTTGGAAGGGACCTTTAAAGGTCATCTAGTCCAACCCCCCTGCTATGAGCAGGGACATCTTCAACTAGGTCAGGTTGCTCAGAGCCCCATCCAACCTGGCCTTGAATGGTTCCAGGGACGGGGCATCGACCACCTCTCTGGGCAACCTGTTCCAGTGTTTCACTATCCTCATTGTAAAAAATGTCTTCCTTATACCTAGTCTAAATCTTCCCTCTTTTAATTTAAAACCATTACCCCTTGTCCTATCACAACAGGCCCTGCTAGAAAGTTTGTCCCCCATCTTTCCTGTAGGCCCCCTTTCAGATACTGGAAGGCGGCAATAAGGTCTCTCTGGAGCCTTCTCTTTTTCAGGCTGAACAACCCCAACTCTCTCAGCCTTTCTTCATAGGAGAGGTGCTCCAGCCATCTGATCTTTTTTGTGGCCCTCCTCTGGACCCGCTCCAACAGGTCCATGTCTGTCCTGTGCTGAGGAGAGCTGGATGTAGTACTCCAGGTGGGGTCTCATGAGAGCAGAGTAGAGGGGCAGAATCACCTCCCTCGACCTGCTGGCCACGCTTATTTTGACGCAGCCCAGGATACAGTTGGCCTTCTGGGCTGTGAGTGCACATTGTTGGCTCATGTCCAGCTTTTCATCCACCAATACCCCCAAGTCCTTCTCGGTAGGGCTGCCCTTCATCCCCCAGCCTGTATTGATACTGGGAGTTGCTTCAACCCAGGTGCAGGACCCTGCACTTGGCCTTGTTGAACCTCATGAGGTTCACATAGGCCCACTTCTCAAGCTTGCCTTAGGTCCCTGTGGATGGCATCCTGTCCCTCAGGTACGTCAACCATACCACTCAGCTTGGTGTCATCCACAAACTTGCTGAGAGTGCACTCATTCCCACTGTCTATGTCATTGATGAAGATCTTAAACAGTACTGGTCACAATACGGACCTGTGAGGGACACCACTTGTCACCGCTCTCCATCTGGACATTGAGCCATTGACCACTACCCTCTAGGTGCGACCATCCAACCAATTCTTCATCCACCAAACAGTCCACCCATCAAATCCACATCTCTCCAATTTAGAAGAATGTTGTGAGAGACCATATCAAAGGCCTTACAGAAGTCCAGATAGACAACATCCATAGCTCTCCCTTGTCCACTGATGTAGTCACTCCATCATAGAAGGCCACTAGGTTGGTCAGGTAGGACTTGCCCTTGGTAAAGCCATGCTGGCTGTCTCGAATCACCTTCCTGTCCTCCATGTGCCTTAACATAGCTTCTGGGAGGAGCTGTTCCATGATCTTCCCAGTCACAGAGGTGAGGCTGACAGGTTGGTAGTTCACTTTCTACCCTATTTTAAAATGTTTTCCTTTTTCCAGTCACTGGGGACTTCACCTGACTGCCATGACTTTTCAGATACCGTGAATTGGCAACTACATCAGCCAATTCCCTCAGGACTCTGGGATGCATCTCGTCAGGTCCCATAGACTTTTATATATTCAGGTTCCTCAGGTGGTCACGAACATGATCTTCTTGTACAGTGGGAGGGACTTTGCTCCCCCAGGCCCCATCTTGCAGTCTGTCCACTCGAGAGGTGTGGGAAGAGATGTTGCCAGTGAAGACGGAGGCAAAAAAGTTGTTGAGTACCTCAGCCTTCTCCTTGTCTGTTGTTACCAGTTTGCCAGTCTGCTTCTCATGTACTAATCTTTTACTGTATTTTGAAAAAGTCACTGAAAATCTCTCATGGAAATAGAAAATTAATACTATGAGAGCAGGGTTTTGCTTTTTTGGGAAATATTGTGTGTTTGTAGGGCCCTGTGTAAGTATGTAATGTGTCAAGTGCTATGTTTTTCTCAGTTTTTAAATGTATGGTATAGGTTGTGGCTAGTATGCCTTTTCAATAGGAAAGAAAATTATCTTTGGTGTACATTTCTACTGTGACGGGTCCATCTTCTTAGTCTTACAGAGTGTCACTTAAAAAAGTAGTAATTTATATAAAGAAGGAATAATTTCAAACTTTATGGGATATTTTGCAAGGGAGAAGTTGCTAATAGTTCTCCAAGTTAATAGCTGGGGTTAATGTGTATTTTTTTAATGAGACAGATTTATTTTCATCAGAGCCAAAGTTCTTTCTTGCTTAGACTGTGAATTCCGTAAGAGAATAGTAAGGAGTTAAGAAGGAAACGTGATGAAATGTTGGTCTTTGCATCCAAAAGAGGATTTAAGTCATGAACTCCTGAACTTGTGATCCTCAATTACTTATCCTGGTGCGGGAAATCTGTTCTACTTTAATGTTTTTATTAATGTGACTTGGAATGAACTCAAGCATTCTTTTCTCTTAAAACTTGTTTAAAGAAAATAACTTTGGATTAAAAAATACTAGATTTTTAAATTTTTAATCCACCTTTTTTTTAACACAGTCCATTTCTAACAAAAAACCCCAAGTTCTTAGGATTGGTTGTTGTTTTACGGTGTACGATGAACCTTGACAGCAGTACACTGAGAACTGATGGCCAAATATATTAGAATGTTACCTAATAAATAAAATATTTAAGCCACCTGTTACCTTGTTTCTCCTTAGAACACCTGGAAGGCTCAGTGCAAGGGTTGGTCAGTGACGACATTAACCCATCCCCTGCAGTTACAGCAAACCATCCAAACACACCACCAATTTTTAACAGATTTCCTACAAAAAGTAGGTTTCTCCTTTATTTCTAATGTATTTTCACTTTTACCAAAAAACATGGAAAAAATCAGGCTCATGTTTTGTCTTCCTAGATCTGTTTCTGCTAACTGTTTTTGAACACCAGGGCTGTTTTCATATGTTGTGCCACATTTACCTTTATTGTTTGAAACACAGGAAATTTCTATGAAGTAAAGAGGTGAAGTGTAGGAGAAGCAGGGCAGATATGTTCACGCAGCTGCAAATTAGTCCCTACTTAACTCATGTTTAGGTCTCAGGGTTCAGTGCTGGTTTAGTAAAATGTGAACTCACATGTGGATGGAAGAAGGCAAATGGAAATGAGTGCTAGAGCAATATACTTAAGTGTCATTGAAAGTTAGCTCCTGACCTAGCAATGCACCCATTTTAAAAATCATGTTTTTCAAATGATAAATCAAGCTGTTGTAAAAACCAAATATATTTTTGGTGTGCCGTGGCTCAAGGTCTGCTTTAAGTAAAGGTTGCTTAACTTGTCATTTTGAATGCTTGTGTAATGTTTCATTAAATGTTTTAGAATTCACAAAGCATCACACTTGCTTTACAGAGCTGTGGAAATATCTGTAGGAAAATAAGTGAAAAGAGAAGGGGAAATGGAATTGTCAGATCCTGGGATCTGACCTGATGTGACCGATTGGTAGTCCTACGCTATGAATCAGTTTGCAATTAGGGTTTGCAAGGCAGACTGTTGGATTTATTCTGCGGACTGGGAATCTCAAGTTTTTGTGTCTAGGATATCAAAGAACTCTTGGGTTTGGATTCTTTGTTTCATAATATTAATGCAGTATTTGCATGTATTTTAGCAAATATCACTGGTCTGAAAGCTATTTTTGACAAATGTTGGAAATGTGTTTTAGCAATTCCCAAAGATTGCTTTAGAAGAAGTTTATATAGGCTGTCATAACTCACATGTCAGTTAACAACTTAACATCCTTGAAGTCTTTCTTTAATCATTTTTGCATGAAGAACTTAACTTTCATGAGCAGAAATAAGTAAAATTGTTCTCATCTGAAAAGTCAAATGAACATAAGCATGAGAAACACCTCCCTGAGAGGCAGCGCATCTCTACCAGAAGAATGCCAGTATGCTGCTGTGAATACTCAGGGCAGTGATAAGCTCTTCCTAACTCATTTTCACATTCGTAAATTGAAGTTAATGACACTTTCTCACTTTTCTGAAGTGGAAGTGAAGTGTTAGGTCATTCATAACTGTTAATGTTGCGAGCACAGAACAGGTGCTCACTTAAAATACATAAAAACTGTTATTTATGTTTTCCTGGTTGATCTCTCTAAGGGCACCTGTTTTATTTACTGGGATAAGCGGCCTGTGGCCTGCAGGCCTGCTGCTGAATCCACTCTTGGCTGCCGTTTGAATAGGAAGCTCCTTACAAGCTCTCTAAATTGCTGCAATTCTGGCAGTATGTTCCTCAGACATCGTCTTTCATGGGGGACCATTGGCATGAGCCAGGGCTGACTTAGGACAAGCTCTTCTCTGACTTTACGTAGCACTGTTTGCACAGATTTTACAGGCGAAAGGTGATGAACATACACAGTAATCCTAGTTACACGGTGAGGAAAGATGTTATATGACCTTCCTGGCTGGAAGGCTGGAATACCATGCTATGAACCATTTAAACAATGCTTTGAAGGCTGAATTGTTGTTCTGAGGCTTCTTAGAGCACTCACCGCTGCCATATATGTGGATTTCATAAGTACCGATAAACTGATGTGCATAACGCCTAACTGAGGTGAGATTTCAGTAGCATAGGTACCTGCAAACTGAGTCTTACAGCCTTTACAAAAAATATATATTCTCTAATTGTCAACCGTTTGTTCTTTATCTGGAGTTAGGGGGGTTTTCTAGGGGGGTGGTGTGGGTGTATTTGTCTAGTTTAGGGCACCTAAGACTTGTTTCCATGCTTTCTGGTAAGCGCTCTGAATTTTATGTTACACTTTATGTATTGAGCACATGATACCAGTATATTAATGGCACGGGTGCCAAGTCCAGCATCTGGGAAACAAAAAAAGAGGTGAGACGAATGCTTGGTTTAAACTACTTGCTTAAATTCACAGTGAAGTCCTGCAAAATTAAAGAGAGAATGTTTTTTATGTTCTGTTTTGTTTTTAAGAAATGTTCGATTCCTTTAACGACTTTTGCAGTTCATGAACTCATTCACTACAGCTTTGCAAGAGAGGAGTCAAGAGTCCTAGAAACAAGTATCCCTTACAGTATAACACTTGTTCATTCCCAGAGGAAGTCAGTTTTGTGCATGAGGAAGGAATCCTGCTGGGAAAAAGAGTGCGTTGTCATTTAACTGGAGGTTGCATCATAAAACAGATTCATGGGGGATGATGGTACGAAGGGAATTAAAGTTGCACAGGTATCCTTAGTGTAGAAGATTGCTTAGCTTCTGCATCTTACTAGTTCTCGTGTGGCTTGCTGAATGTTTTCTTGTTGATGGTGTTCCTATGTTTGTTTTTAAAATAAGCTTATGAGACATGCTAGATTATTTTACATCAGCTTGCCATGAGCTGTCAGAAAGGTTCTGGATCTAATGTGCATGCTATGCGCACTTGAACATCTAAATTGATGTTAGAGGCAGCATGTTCCCTCCCTGTAGATCAGCACTTGGGAGTGCAGAGAAGATATTTCATGTTAGCTGCAGAGGAGTGCCAAGTTGCAGCAGTCTGTGCATCTCCTAAGGTAGATTGCAGCGAGCATAGGCACTTCCACGATTCCTCCATTGTCACATCTTCCTCTGCTCCTTTTCCAGTTTAACCATGTTTCAGTCTGGTTTCTTTGCCATCCTGATCTCAAGCGCAGTTGTATCAGTGTGACTGAAATGCATTCTGTTTCCACTCCTCTAACCTCCTCCACCATTACAGTATCTGGATGCCACAAATTAGCTCATTCTCACAGGACCTCTCTGAGATGATGTTCAATGCTTACCAAGATACTCCTCAGTCTCAGGTCCATAGTTTGTCAGGTTAATTTCTGCTCGCTTTTTCAGTCTCAGTCTTCTTCCAGAAATAGTTTGTCTTTTTCTTTGACCGAGTTCTCAGGTGGCAGACATCATACCTAGCCAATCTGTCTCCCACAGTTACCAGTTCTATGTTCCCTCTACCCTCCTCAACTAGTCTGAAATCCCAGTAACTTCTCTTTTAGCAGACCCTGATCCTGTTCTACATTTTGACAATGCCACTTCTTACTCCACCATGCTTGAACCTTGCACAGGAGACATTGGCAGCATATCTCTGTTCTAGACTTCCCTGGTCCCAAATTAAGGGCAACTGCAGTTTTGGGAGTAAAGAATGTGGGTTGAAGCATTCCAGCTAGGGAAAGCAAGCATGTACCAAGCAGGTGCAACATTCTTCTCCTCCTTGACTCCACTTCAAAAAGAAAAGGCCTGGAAAATTGACTAATTTTGGCAGATTTTCACCTGGATAGCAGATGGGTCCCATTATCTTAAAGTTTACATTGCCCTGCAGACTTCCAAATCTTGATTCAAAGCATATGGATGCTCAAACCTCATTATGTGATGTTTATGAGCTTTTTGTTTGTTTTTAAGAAGATGTCATCAGAATGTATTAAACCAGGCAAAGTAATATATTTTCCTTTTTGTTCACAGAAATGACCTGTTTTGGGTAAATTTTCCAAAAAAGTTCAGTCTGACATGACTCCCAGCATGGAGAATTTCTGCACAGCAGCTAACATTTGCCAAAGTCACAAGCAGTTGAAAGCAGGGTCTTATAATGGAAGTTGTCAGACAGTCTTATTAATAGGCAAGCTTGGAAGCACTGCTGCTGATCCATTTAGACACCTTTTTTCTTTGAGGCGCCCAGGTGTTTTCTTTTCTGCCCCAAAGGCTGGATTTTACTCTGAACCAATATGATTCCAGAGAACAAAAAAATCTGCTGATGAAGCAGACTTTCTTCTGTATAAGAAAGGTATAAGGTATAAGAAACTGTCACAATGCAGCTACTGCACCTTTGACTCTAAATATGAAACTAATGTCTATCTGTCCGTCAGAATTCAAGGCTGCAAATAAGTTAATCCAAGTTTGCACTATTAACACGTTGAAAAAAAACAAGTTTGTGTTTACTATAGATTCAGCGTCAATTAATGCATTGGTAGAGAAAGCTGCAGAGTTAAGTAAGCAATATCCCCTCTCTCCTCTGGAGTGCACACTGCCATCTTACAGTTGACTGTAAAAGGAAGAGTCTTGTGGAAATGTTGCCAGCCACTTTCTTGTTGTGGAAGTATTCAGTTTTGTAAACATACACTTCCTCCTATGAACTAACTTTTTGTAGTCAATTAAAAGGTAATTATTTAAACCACTGTTTACCATTGTCTTTGATTTTGGGCAAGTATACCTCTCTTCTGTAGTTTATCAGGCTGATATACCTTGTATTTAAGAGTCATGAGATGTACATAGTGTTGATGTATTTGTTTATTTTTAATGAAGGCACAAGTACAATTGTTCAAGTTTTTTAATCATACACAAACACATGAATAGAACAATAAGTACTTTTCTGTAAAACTTAGGTAGTTAGTCATTCATGATAGCCACTGAATTACACAGTTATGTTGCATGTGTAGCAATATAGGGTGTTTAATGCATTTGTCTATTTGTTTTTTAAAAAGCTTCAGCATTGGTAAGGTTTTCTTGATAGATTAAGGACTGTAAAAAGTTTAGGAGTTACTTTAAAATGTCTACTATCAGGCAGTCCACTGAAATTTTCAAATTGTTTTTTGTAGTTTGGTGATGGATGTGTTTCATGCAGTACTGTTAGGAAGTCTGGATTAAAAAGGAGAGACTGTATTTGGGTTGAGATGTCAGCTGTAACTTCTCAATGATGCTGGCAGCCTGCATATCCTCCGTAGTCTAGGAACTACAGTCTGAGCTGTTTTAAGCCAGGAAAGTCAATGGATAACCAGGCACACAACTTCCTGCCTGCAGGGAAATTTGGTCTTGGAAAATTTCAGGTGTTTGTCATTATTTAAAATAATCATCATAATAAAAAACTTGAACCTGAGCATGCATCCATCAAACCAAAAGAAAGATCAGTTTTGTTGTTGTAGCAATGCAGATTAGGCTTATGATGATGGGCTCTCTTGATTAACTGTTGAAAAGTTCCATTTTGTTGACATATTTCATATATTATTGTGAAATTCAGAGTATGCTATGCAAAGACATTTGATTTCCCAGGGTTGGACTTAGGGAAAAATAAGGTTTACCTTAAAATGATAAAAATACGGGGTTAGAGAAGACCTTTCAGATAGATGATTCCCTGATAAACAGATATATTTAAGCTCTACCTGACAGACATTTATCCAACTTCTTCTTGGAAATTTTGCAGTATTAAAGATTTTGTGATCTCTTGAATTAACCTGTTGCAATGCTTATTTGATTCTTGTAATTAAGCCTTTTCCTGGTATCAAGCTAAACTCTCACTACAAATTAAGCTGAGTGTTTCCTGTTCTCTCTGACTAAGCTGATCAGTATCTTCTTTGCAATAGTATCCTGCATGTTAAAAAGTATTTCATATTGCTTTCAGGTTAATCTATTCTATGTTGAACACAATTCTTTCAGTCTTTCTGTACAGGTAAGGTTTTTTATACGTCCTACAGTTTTTGGACACTGTACTCAAGTATTGATTTGAGAAAATCCCATCAGTTCTTGTTAGTATGTCCTGTAAAGTGTATTAGAAGAATCTGGCCTCTACCTAATACTTGAATTTTCTCCTTTCTGTTGAAAATCTGTGTTCAACAATCAGGTTTAAGACATTGTAGTAACAGGTGGGGTAGTGACCAATGAATAAATAACACAACCACTTCAGTATTTCCTAGATCATCCAAATGCTCTGTAAACAGTGGTTTGACCTCTTGACATTGTGGCTCTTAATTTTTGACTTACATGTTAGAGAAATTCTAAGTGGGCTGGTCAGAAGTAAATGCAGGATAGAAACTGAAAGCTTCTTACCCACCTGAACAGTGTTGATTGGAATGGCCTTCCAGTTTGCTGTAAGCTTGAATTACTTTACATTATTAAGCTTGCACAAATACTGTATGATGGATTAGGAAATTTCTATGAGAAAAAAACCCCGTATCTGTGATATGAATTCTTATCTGTGTTGACATATCCAATGAGTTTTGAAAGGCAGCAAGACTGTTCATTTGTTTACTTTGTATTCTTTGTATTTATCTGATCCTAATTCAAGTCTCAGTATTTCTGACTGTGGAGGGGATCAGGGAGAACTTGTCTTTCCTTTTTTTAATTACACTTATTGCATAACTGGAGTTCAGTCATGTAATTTTCTCTTCTAAAGAAGTATTCATGATTATGCAGAAGATTCGGTTAGAGACGAAATATAAATGTCCAATATGCTGCTGTTTGTGGTTTATTGCCTTACACTAGGTATCCAGCTGGTGTGTTCTGCTTGCAAGTTCACTAACACATTTCCTGCCGTTGCAGGAACCTCAGCCACTGGCAATGCCCTTGACCTTGCCGTTCTTCCTGGAATAATTTAGAGTTATGCCTTTTGCCCTTTCTGGCATACTTACATAGATCAGCATGTCATGTTTATGGCCTGTGGAGCAGAGCAAACATTACTAGTGCACTCTGGACTCTACTGAACCAGTTGCTTATTGAATGATTGTCTGTGATTGCATGAGCTGGTAACTTCGTTCATGTCTTGCAGTTCTCTGCTCCTTGAGACAGTGTCAGATTCTGTCTAACCTTCTATTTTGAATTGTCTCTGCAGGTGGTTTTATCTGGATATTTGTTTTCTTTTGGGGCTGTGCCTTTTTTTTTTTTCCTAGGGGACACTTCATTCTTCACGTACTGTGTGTCCATGTCATGAAAATTTACTTATTCAGAACATTTTTGATATGCCACTGGTTCATGCCAGTGCAAAGGAAAAATAAAAAATAAAAAAAAAAATCCCCTATCTCATAATAATCTGAAACTTTCAATGTTATTTTAATGTTCTAACTGAAATGGAAATAGTCCACAACATTTAAGCACAAGCAAGGTGTAAGTTGTCTTCTTTAACTGAGCAGTGGCTTCCTTTATGAAAACTTGTTTCACATAACAACAGTCAGGAGCTTATCCATAGCTGTGGCTTGAAACTTCTTAGGAAATCAGAATCCTTCCCTCCTTCTTCATACTCCTTGAAAACCTTTTTCTCTCTGAATGGTGACGGAGAGCACTGAATTGTCATTCAGAGGACTGAAGTCCAGAGTCTGCTTTAGATACTAACTTAGACCATACAAATGTAGTGTGGCCCTTCTATAGTAGGGCTAGATCTTGAGATTCTGAGTATCAGAAATGGTTAGGTATATGTGTTGTAGCTTTAGGCACTTCATGCAGAAGACTGCATACTTGTCTTCTGACCTTTTGCCTTCAGCCATGTATTAATAGACTTTATTTACATAGCACACTTTTAGAAAGCACATATTCTAAATTACTGTGGAAGGTCTTACCAATTTTCAAAAAAAACCAGCAGTCATTAAACCTGTAGGTCCACATGTATGTACTGCTCTAACCTTACACACTGTGAAACAATAAATGAGTGTTCTTATTGCAAATGGATCAGTGCTGCCCTTGCATAACGCTAATACATTGCCCAGGAGTATAACCTTATTTAAATTTTTGTGTTTTTTCTCTTTCCTGCGATGTAACCACTTTCAAAATGAATAGATTCTAAGTTAAAAAAAATAACATTAGTATTTGGATTCCTGAATGTAATATGAACTTCAGTTTCTAGTAAGATGTAATATGTGAATTTGTACAAGATACTGTAGCACTCCCGTTCTGGACTGCAAACAATTAAAAAGTAAAGTCAAATCCAGAATAGGCTGTTCTTAGTTATACCTTTGAAATTCATTTCAGTTCAGACTGTGTTTACAGTGTTAGTGTCTGTCTTGAAGGGGCTAGCAGACTTTGACGAGCTTCTGTCCTTGCTTACTGCAATTCATTTGGAAGATCATATGGCTTTAGAGGAGATTTTTTTTTTGTTTTCTTTTAATTTGAGGGAAAAACACTAAATGTGTTTTTGTCTATTTTTAAAAGAAGCTATAATAATGTCAAAAATACCACAATGAGGAAATATTGAGTATGTATAATAGGTTTTTAATGTATTCAACATATGGTAAAAAGGGAGCCTGAAAAGATTTATACAAGTACATACTAAATTAGTACAGAAACATGCTAAACTCCTTAAAATGGATAACACTAAAAGTCCTTTCTAGTTATTTTTCCAAACCACAATGAATAACATGGTGAAAAATATATTTTGCTTGAACCAAACTCTGAAGTGAAATAAGCATGCCAGAACTCTAGAGAATGAGTTCCTCGGCAACCCTAGTAAGTATAGACTTCTTACTCATCACGTAACTTATCTGTTCTTACAACCCTTTAAAATTAAAATACATAGAGTTAAAGAAATCAGAAGTATCAAGGCATGTATGGCAAAATATGCAACTATAATGTTTGGATTATTAGAAAACAGCTGTTTGTCTGCTTTTCTGTCCAAAAACATTACTTTTCAATGGAAGAAATTTATTCTATGAGGGAATTAAAATCAGGAGTCAGTTTTAAGTATTTCACAGTTTTCATTTTTAAATATAGGATTATCGTAATACCAAATATTTAAAATCTAAGAAATTACTAATCAAAACAAGGAATAAAGAAATGAAACTATGTTAGAGTAAGAAATCTTGGTTCTAGTTTCGAAGATAGTTTGCATTTGTGAGGTTAAATGAGTTTAAAATTCTTTTAAGATGCATTATTAAGAGGCAGGGTGGTCTCCATAACTAACAGACTTGAGGAGTTCTTTTAGTATCCAAACCAGACTTAATCTTCAGAATGTACTCATGTCATGTTGTGCAGGTATTTGATATTCAAAAAATGGTAGTAAACTGTCTAGACAAGGAAAAACTTGAATATTAAATACAGTGA
The DNA here is from genome assembly GCA_008921705.1 of Burhinus oedicnemus. Lineage (NCBI taxonomy): Eukaryota > Metazoa > Chordata > Aves > Charadriiformes > Burhinidae > Burhinus > Burhinus oedicnemus. The sequence continues at coordinate 226,042 of VFFE01006966.1, read as the reverse complement.
AATGTCTACTGAAGACCACCTGTGGCAGATGGTTGAATCAGTGCTTCAGCAAGGCAAGAAAAAGAAATCAGTAAAACATTGCATAGATGTTCGTCTGAAGAAAAACTACTGTAAATGTATTAAATTAACAGAACTAGTTTTACATAATTAGCTATAAGATCATAAATTAAAGGTATTCACAATGCCTGATTTTAGGCATTTTAAATATGATACAACTATCTCCACCATAAAACAACAGCTTCTAGGAAGCAGCTGAAGTAGATGCCTCAAGCAATAAATGTTTCAGCAATATAAGTTTAATTTTCCTGTGTCCCTCTTTCCCCCTCTGCATTGCCCCAGGAGAAACTTCACTCTTTCCTGCTGAGAGAAGGAACATGGCAAGAATTGCCACATACACTGGGTACCAGAACAGTCCTGCCAACTGGTCAGAAGTTGGGACCTTTCCTTGGCCAAACTGTGTATATAATTTAATTTCCTGTTACTGTAATCGATAGATGTGTGGTCATTTTTCTTACAGTGTATTCCCTAAACTGTTTTAAGCAGCATGCTGTCTGTGTTACAACACAAAGTCACCCTCAATACTGTTGGCTCCAAGAAGAAAATGCGCTTAAAGAAATTCTTCTCTCAGTAATGCCTTTGCATGAAACATTCTGATGTTGGGTTTTTTTTTTCTCATCTGTGTTTTCCCATTGTAGATCTTTTGAACAGATGGCTTCAGTTTTATGAAATGTGCAGCAATACCTTCCATTAAATTGTGTGAATTAATAATTTTGTGTTTGTATTTTGTAAAGTGCTTACCGTGCTAATTTTACCTGTACGAGGCATCATGTCTCCATTTTTGAGGAAGTTTTGCTCAGATCTGAGGCTTAAACTATCCAAGATGGCTTTTTGCATTACTATCATTGGCATGCACATGGTTTTTTTCTTGGTTTCACTTGGTGTGTCTATGAATCTCAGTTGTTTGTGTTGGTGCCTAGAAGTTTCAAATAAGGATTGGAACTGTGTCATAACTTGCATTATAGGAGTGTGCATAACGGAAAAACAATGGCTGTACCTGGTTTTATAATGCATCTCAAAGAAAGATGAAACCATATCACGACACATGTGGCTGCTGTGGTAAACGTTTAACGTTTTAACGTTTCCCTTTAAACGTTTAAACGTTTTCCCTTAAACGTTTAAACGTTTCCCCCTGTCCCTTTTTTTTTGGTGTGTGGTAGAAGAGGATTATTCATTTTAGGGGGAAGGTTGAGTGCTGTATGGGCTGGCCCGCAAAAAAGCAGTGTTAGGATTTTAAGTTTAAACTGTACCTTTATGTTTTCTAAACTTAATTAAAAACATTTTGGTATAGTATGGAATGGATTTGCATATCTTCCTTAGAGGTTTACTAAATATGGCTTACAATAATGCACTTTATGTAACTCTCCTCTAAAATAAAAATTATGTTTATGAACGAGAAAAGTATCCCATCTTCAAACATGCTATAACTTTTTCAGATAGCTAAGAATAGATTTTGGCAGCTGCTCATCCTCTGAGGGGATCTAAATCACTTCAGGGATAATGTGAAGCCCTGTTTGCTGTAGCAGACATTTCATCTGTCCCCTGCATGTGTTCTGGGGCTGGATGGTCAGGCAGCAATTGCTTTCTCTGCGATTGAAGGCTTTGCTGTGTAATTATGTTAACATGCCTGGTATTGTCGTCTTTCTCTGACTTCCCCATGTAGAAATTATGCCTTTGGGCTAAAGGATGGATGAGGAATTTCCAGACCAAGTTTGCTTAGCTGCTTCTGTCAGCAGCAACAACTATGCATTGATGCCTGGCTTTGACACCATTTTCAGGCATAAAGCTTCCCTTAAGGATTTCCAAACTTTTGGAAGCTTGTTCAAGCTATTGTACAGTACCTCTAATCAGGCTGCCGTAAACTGAAAAATCCCAGGCATTTCTGTGCCTGGGTGTAAATCAGCTGTGTGGTACAGCTGCAGTAAGACCAGCAGGGGAGGAAAGGCCACATGCATTTATTTTTGTCCAGGAAATCCCAGACTAAGATGGCAGCCCAGCATACTCATGCAACCTCTCTCTTCCAAAGTAGAAACTGATCCTCCTCAGGATCCCATTCATCTCCCTGATCCAGAGTGCCCATTTCAGCATCCGTGCCCTGTGCTTTCCCACCTTTTGACTTCTCCAAATTTGAACCCCAGCCCGTGTTCTGTCGCATGTGCCGATCTTACCTTGTGCTCTCTCCCTTCCAGCTGCAGGTCCTGCTCTTTCTGAAGCAAAACACAATCCTCCACTCCTCTTTCCCTTTCCCGCTCCCATCTAATGCACGCCAGCACATCAGATGCCTGCTCTGCTCTCCTCCTGCACTGCTTCTACCTACTGACGTGCCGATGGGGCCCCCAACGCAATTCCTGTGCTCACTTGACACAGCCCCATGCCCTATAGAATCACAGAATCAGCTAGATTGGAAGAGACCTTTAAGGTCACCAAGTCCAACCGTAAACCTAACACTCCCAAAACCACCACTGAACCATGTCCCTGAGCACCACATCTACACGCCTTTTAAATACCTCCAGGGATGGTGACTGCACCACTTCCCTGGACAGCCTGTTCAAATACTTGATAACCCTTTCTGTGAAGCACTTTTTCCTGATATCTAGTCTAAACCTCCCCTTGCACAACTTGAGGCCATTTCCTCTCATCATATCGCCTGTTACTTGGGAGAAGACACCGACCCCCACCTGGCTACAAACTCCTTTCAGGTAGTTGTAGAGAGCGGTAAGGTCTCCCCTCAGCCTCCTTTTCTCCAGGCTAAACAACCCCACTTCCCTCAGCTGCTCCTCATAAGACTTGTTCTCTAAACCCCTCACCAGCTTCGTTGCCCTTCTCTGGACACGCTCCAGAACCTCAATGTCTTTCTTGTAGTGAGGGGCCCAAAACTGAACACAGAATTTGAGGTGGGGCCTCACCAGTGCTGAGCACAGGGGGACAATCATTTCCCTAGTCCTGCTGGCCACAGTATTCCTGATATAGGCCAGGATGGTATTGGCCTTCTTGGCCACCTGGGCACACTGCTGGCTCATGTTCAGCTGTCTACCAACACCCCCAGGTCCTTTTCTGCTAGGCAGCTTTCCAGCCACTCTTCCCCAAGCCTGTAGTGCTGCATGGGGTTGTTGTGAGCCACGTGCAGGACCCAGCACTTGGCCTTCTGAACTTCATACCATTGACCTCCGTCCATCAATCCAGCCTGTCCATATCCCTCTGTAGGGCCATCCTACCCTCAAGCAGGTCGACACTCCCACCTAACTTGGTGTCATCACGTTAGCACATAGCACTGCCTATAGCCCATGGCGGCTTCCTCCTGCCTGTCAGGTCAGAAATGAAGATCCCAGGTGGACTGGTTCGGCCTGGCCAGGCAGCTGTGGGCACCCACGGACATGGGGCAGCTTCTCAGAACAAGAAGTTTTGATTGGCCCAAATAACGATCCTCATCTGGCTGCTCCTGTGAAAGGCCAAGCCCGGGAAGCGTAGCGCCGGCTCAGTGCCCATACTGCCGGCGCGGGACAGGTAGTGCAGTGCAGGGCACCTCCAAAGAGCCCTCTCGGGCACCGGGGTGATGAGATTGTGGTAAATGTGAGTATTTGGCACTAGATGGAAAAAGACTACATTACGCTAATGTTAGTTCACCTGCTAAATTGTTTAAATTGTGGAGAACTCTGTTTATTGCTTTTTCTTTGTAGAAGGTGGGGAAAGAACAGTGCATTTGCTGTATATGCTACATTACCTTTTTTTTACTCTTGCTGGTTTTGTTCCCCTGTCTCTTACAACAAATATTTGGCAAATAGGTATCACAAGACATCACTGTGTCACCCTGTCTTGCTCACCCTGTAGTTCACCATAAAGTGATCCTGTACCTTCAAGGAAATTGACGTTTTCTTAAAAAAAATTGAAAACTGACATTTGAAATATACCATGAAAGCAGATGCAAGGCATCTACCTGGAAGGAGATTAATTTTGATGAGTGGGAAAACCCTCAGCAAGTTGGTTGGCTGAGGGTTTGAAGATTGCCTTGTCTGCTCTAACTGTGACAAGAAGCAAACCTTCTTTCTTCATCTTTAAAGAAAGTCGAAAAGATAAGAGCTCTCAAATGCTTTCTGCCAATAGAATAAAATTAAATTGAGCAAATAGTAAAATAATATTTTTGCACAGTAAAATAATATTTTTGCACAGTAAAATTGTTCTCGGTGTGCTCTGCAGTCTCTCACTTTCTCTGACTAGTGGTGAGTAGTAGTTTTTGCCTTTCCTTCCACCACTGCTCAATATTTTCTTTCCCTGTCCCCAAAATAACATTCATGCCTCTTTAAATTTTCCAGTCCATTAGCTTCAACTGAATAAAAGACAGTGAATGGATTTTCTGAAGGTAATCTTAGGATGGAGAAACACACCTTGATTGAAATCTTTCGAAAAATACTCTGTTCTCAGAGTGAAGATCCATGAGAAAAGTTCTATGTGAAGGCTGTAATATCAGAGACATTTTTAATATCATTTCTTAAATGAGAAATACATGTTTTCACCAAAGAAAATTATTCTCAAAAGTGTTCTAAAGCTCCAAGGGCCTCAGATCAAGTATTTGCTCATTCAAGTCTGAAAACAGACCTAAAATAGAGTTCAAACTCCATATTTAAATTTAAAAATGTTAAATTGGGTAACTTCTTTTTATAGAAGATATGAACCTCCACACTACCTACAGCTTAAGTTAAACCTTGCCCTTTTTATTGCAGTTAGAGCTGCCCTTACCTAACCGTGGTCTAACCATGTTAATATATTAAGCCAAATCTAAAAATATTGGAAAGAGAAGGTAGTTTTGCATACCTTATGCTTTACGTGGCTTGTTATATTTATTAACTATATATATAGTTTCTAAATTAGTAGAAAAATGTGGAAAGCAAAGCTTAACCAGACCTAAATTCCTTGGAGATGGGATTCCAAGGAGAAAAAGATACTCTTCAAATCTGTGTCCATAAAAATAAATATTCATTAAACATGCAGAAGTGAGATGTAGTTTACCCACTCACTCGAGTTTCTTGAGACTCTTTGAGCCTGGATTTTCCATGTTGGCACGTAAGCTAGCAAAACTGATGTTCTTGTATGTTTAGGCTTGGTTTCTCCTTGCCTGGGAAGTGGAGGAGTTATTATTAGCTATTACTACTAAAATGAAATGTGATTTCAGGCTATATCAAATGTATCACTGTCTTCCTGCTGCATTGCATAAGGGACCAAAACAGGCAGGACTCAGAACCTGCTGCTGCAGAGGTTGCCAGATGCTTGTCGTTTGCCAAATTTTAAACAATTACAAAATTTCCACCATATCTTCAGAGCACAGCTTCCTTCCCTGCCCCCTCGGCCAGCTTTCACGCCCTCCCTCCTCCCCTTCCCTTGGCTTTGCTTGTAGCTGTGAGCGCTCACTGTTCCTGCAGATCAGGCACCGGTTTCTGCTGACTATGTACATTTATTTATGTTAAGGCATTTTGCAATATTAGGTCTACAAATAGAAGCCAGTGAAGGGTGGTTTTTTTAAGAATTTAACTAAAGCTTCTGAGAGAGAGGGAAAAATAATTTGGACCTTGAGAATGAGTGAAATGGATGTGTAACAATTTAATACAAAGTTCATAGTTCTTGATAATGAGTTGACATACAACATTTCAAGTCCTGGTAATTTAAGTGTTCTTATAAGACATGAGTCAAGTTCAGCTGTGCTTTTTTCAGAAATTTGTAAAACAATTTCAGATCACTATGGTTCTGGTGATACACAATGCAAAAGAAGTGGAGATCAAAAGAAGTAAGTCACACTGTGTGTAAAGTGCATAACCTTACTTGAGGTTTTATATGGATTTACATTTTTTCATGAATGAAAATTTTAGAATTTAATTAGAGCTAGTATCCAGGGAAGCGGTTTCTAGTATGTAGTGTTACAGAGCCAGGAGGTGGTTGTATAGTATGAGAATTAATGATTGCTAATTTTGTTAGCAAATTTACAGTATTTTAGTAATAGAGCCAATGTTAGATGCTATTTCTAAATTCGAAAACAATCAAACAGGTATTTAACCAGCCACTTTTTATCTAAGCATCACTGTTTCTCAAATCAGACACTCATCACATGGCAAACTTACAATGGGATCTAGAGACTAGGATAGACTCCAGTTCTCCAAAACAATGTTCAAATATTTGAAATAAGAGAAGCTGTTTTGTCTATTCACAGTCTTCCTTTTGTCTACCTCTTTGCTCATATTATTTGACCAGGAACTTGCTTTGTAGCCTTTTCCTTGCTGCTGTCCTTGTATGCAATTCCACACAGCTTCTGTGAAGATGAAGAATAACTCAGAGAAAACAGTCTTTAACTTTGCCCTGAATCGTGCTGAAAGCAGCTGGCTTGCTCACTGAAAGGAGTTAGATGACCTACGGAAAAGTTGATACACCAGTCTTCAGTTACAGTCTTAGATCTTCCTGTCTATACAAAGGACCAAAATAAGATTGTTCTGGCATCTTTTTTGTTTTTATAATCCTTCTGCTTTGTTTAGCAGAGTCCGTAGTTATTATTTGAGTATAGTTCTTGCAATTTAATAATCATCAGCGATGACCAAAGACTGTTTTGTCTTGGGACAACAAATTAAACATTTCCTGAGAAAAATTGAAGAGTATGCACAAATTGCAAGTTACTGTACTGTGTCTAACCTTCTAGGTGCGCAGTTGTTTATCAGTTATGTTGTTCTGGCTTTGTCAGCCATGAATTTTAGAGATTTTCAGAAGCTTAGCTTTTGTTAAGACCTGAAAGCACCTTGTGGGAAGTACTGGTATCTCATTTCATTTTGTATTGGCTGGTTTAAGCTATTTTCTTCCTATTCTAGCACCTTTGACTAAATTGGATTATTTCAGTACATTGCCTTCACATTAAGTGTTTGTATTTCTCCTAAGGTATTATATACTCTCAACTAAGGGTTGGTTTTTTTTTTTTTTATTTTGAGTTCTTCATTTAGAGGTTATATGTATCTTCTTTGGAAGATACTTCTATGTCTTCTAGCATCTATTTTGAAACAAGGTTTGAAGCCGGTATGATGAATACCCCAGTGAGTTTTAGCTATATGGTTTCATAATAAAGATCTCCCAAAAATTACCTTTGAAACAAAAGTAGGCATTACCAGCACTATCTGAAAAATAACTACCTGACAACTTGCACTGTTACCCAAATCCTGAGATTTCGATGTAGGAAATTCTTTGGCTTCTAAGAGTTAGGCTTGCTTGCAGCTGATACTATTTCAGTGTCTTCTCTGTGACCAAGTCCTGTACCTTGAGATCTCCTGAGAAACTCTTTCCTAGAGCCCGACTCTTCTTGACTGTGTGCTTGGGCAGCAGAAAATCCTCTTCTCAAAGACGCCTCTGAAATATTCTCGAAATACTGAGGCAAGCAGTGGAAGCTAACCCTCAGTACGGCGAATCTTCTTGATTGTCTTAACTATTTTGCAGCAACTATCAATTGCCATGCAGTTGATCCTTTACTTCAAGAACATTGGCGTATTCACTGAGAGCAGTGCTTCCTTAGGCAGGGAAACTCGAAAAATAAACAAACAAAAAGAAAAATTATTTTTGGTTTTCCTCTCAAATGTTGACTTTTGGCAGTTATGATACAAAAGCAGAAAACTAGAACAGGTAAAGGCAGAGTATTTTGGGACCTTAAATAGGTGTATTTTTCTGAAGCTATAATAAAATGCTCTACTAATTACACACATTATTTGGGGTTTTTTATGAGTGTTTATACATTTTGCCTTTCTCTTGGAAGCTAACCAAAGAGCTTGAGGATTTAAGGATTTATAAAAAGTCCTTTCCAATTCATTTTTAATAATTATATTTGCTGGAGTGTAACCTTTTTAAAAATGAAAATGTACACCTTATTAAAATAATCAACTGTGATCACTTGAGCAAACATTCAAAGAAATGTTAGACTGAATAAATTAGTAATATTTAAGTACTATTCTATTTCTATTAAGTGAGGGTTTTTCACACTTTCAGTGTTGTGTAATTAGTAAATGTGTAGTTACTTAGTGACTACCTAAACAATACTTTCTTTGTGTGTTGCTTTTAATGTAAATTTTTCATTCTTTAACATTTGTAATGCACATTTGGAGCCCTGCCACTGCAGATTCGGGCTTTTGTGTTAGATCCCTTCACTTCTTAAGTGAGTCTATGCTAGCCATGGCACAGGTGCCCACAGGACTCAGTTTTAGCCCATGGGCCACTGAGTTATTCAGTGATTGTGGCTTTAGGAGTGCAGTTCTGCGTGTATATGGCATAGTACCAATAGCTGTGCACAGATGAGAAATTCTTAATTTAACAGTTCCTCTTATTTTGGTGTATATAAAGGTTAAAATAACATGCACATGAGGATTATTATTAATCCAGAGACTATAAACGTGGTCTCTTAGTAACCTGCCGGTAGTAGGGAAGAAGCTCGGAGTAGAGCCACTTCAAAAATACGCTGGTTGCCCGAGTTGAACTCCTGTTGACATTTAAATAGGGTGTCATGTTCCACAACAGATGAGAAACAATGCTTGGCAAGAAGACCATTTCAAGAAGTGTACAGGAAAATGGGTCTACTTTCTCTTTTCCCAGTGGTGGAAGAGCTATTTTGGTGCTGGAAACTGTTCCTGTGTGAAGTGTATGGGAAAGAAATAACAAGCGTACGCTGAACCTGGAGAAGGAAAAAAAAAATATTTCAAGAGAGTAGCGTAGAACAACCTTAGGACCATACTTTTACCTGGGGAAACTAGAACCTGACAGTAAGGCAAGAAGCGGGTTTGGAGGAGACTGGTAGCTAAAATCTTAAAAAGACTGGACTTGAGGAAAGAACTCACTTGAAGGAAGTAGGAACATTAAAAGTAGTAGCTGGACTAACTGTTGCTTCTGCACAAGTGCTGGTGGTATTCCACAGCCGAGTCATTGGCAATAGTAGAAATAGCAGGGGTTAATCGTTAACTGGTTTGCCATTTGCCTGATTTTAACACACTGCTGCCAGAGCAATGAAGTATAATATGAATAACTTAACAAAGCACATATTTGTAATATCTTTACTGCTAGCCCAGCTATATATATTGCTATTCTATTACCTGCATGTGGTACACAACACTATAAAACTATGTCATTAGCCTATCACTTTAAGTAATAGCTTGAGATGCAAGCTGCTTCTTTACTTAGTTTTCCTTAGATATTCAGTCAGGAGACTGATAATTTAAAACCTAATTTTCAAAACATACCATTTTCTCCTTGTTTTCTAAATAGATGAGTAGTAAGAGTAAAATCTTGGGCACATTGTCATCAGTAGAAGCTTTTGTTTGACTTGAGGTATACATCCTAGTTATCTAAGCATAAGATAAATCTAAGCAAGCTAAGAGAAGGACTGACTGGAGAGACCGTTTTCTAACTTTTCTTGACAAGAATACTTGCTTACCTTCCTCTTCCAAACTCTTCCTACCATGTAAGAGAGTAGGGTCATCAGAGTCAGAAAAAGCTTCCTGGAGAGTTATGAGAGATAAGAGTAAGAATTCAGTCTTCAATGACATAAGAATTTTTTTTTACGGGTAAAATGTATCATGTAGTAACTCATTATTTTAAACATGTATAACTTCATGCCAAGGAGGGCAGGAAACTGATATTCGGATGGTTAGTCCATACTGTGGTATGGCGTCTGTTGGAACAGCAACAGTGTGTACTGGGTAAGGACGATTTCTTTCAGAAGGAATCAATTCAAACTTGCCACAGAAATAGGAGTACTCTAGCTGCCTGAGTTCTGCTTAATAGTGATGCTGGGCTATTTTTAACAAGACTTAAGAAACTTTACCAGGAGCAGGTAGAGGAGAAATCAGTGGGGCATCCAAGAGCAGGGCTGTAGGTAAGGCAATACATGCACTCTCAACATTCCCGGTTTGTGAAAACATACCTTCTAGTTGGCCTGTAGTAAGAGGGACCTTTTTCATACTGATGCATTTAAAAGCTGCCTGATCTGAGGTTATTTCCACTGTCAGTGAGTATCTTTTTTATAGAAATCTAGCTTCAGGCCACATTTTCTGCACATCCTCTATACATATTGAGCATTACTTAAAGTGTTGACAAGCATATTGATTTAATTTTCAATTCTTATCCTTCATTTTCTTAAGCAGTTTCTAACATCTAAAGAAAAACTCCTTTTGAAAATGTATTTTTCATATTTTCTCAGCCCTGAATAAGGGGTAATGTTAGGATAAAAAGGAGGAGATTATGCAAAACAAGTTCAGCAACTTGAAATCCCCGTTTTGTGAGAGTTTGCTTGGTTTGTTTTGAAAGCCAGTCCAATCAAATTAAAAGCAGACAAAACTAAATTTGGTTCAAAGTTGGCTCACCTCAGATTTCAGCAGGAGCTGTGAAAGCCAAGTTTAAATTGGGACAGGAAGGGAGGGAATGTGGTCAATAGCCTTAAAGTTGAGCATTTTAAATAGGAAATCTGTTTATGCCTCCAATAGCACTTGCTGTTCTGATTTGTTTAGAAAAGCTAAAACAATTCAGAACAGTGGAGTTGCTTGAGGCTTTTCTGGCTTGGATTGAGCTAAACTTTGTCAGAAATTTAAGCTCATCTCCAAGCTTTGATTCATCCAGTTAAGTGGTGTAAGTGATTCCAATCTTGACTTAAAGCACCATCTTGCCGTAACTTTCTTCACATTTTCCTTCTTTTCCAATATTGAGCAAAGCATTAATATTTCCTAGTCTTAAGAATACATTATATAACTTATTCCTTATGCTTTTCTAAAAGAAGTTCTGGTTTTATAACAAATATTAAAATACTGTTTCAAGGCAAAATTAATGAGTATAATATGGGACCACAAAAAATAAGAGTCACGAGAGGGTTTTTGGAGGGAAATATATTGATATTGCTTACTGCTGACACATGGTTAGTTTGGCTTATTTTTGATAGGAGAAGTAGAACAATAAGTGCTTCCTCAGAGAGATGAAGACTAAGGAGAATATGATTTTGGATGAGATGGAGATTTTTGTCTGGGTTGAACAGCCTCCCCCTCCCAAAATCTGCATGGAATTTTCTATAGGCAGGGTTTTTGCATTATTTATTATATTTCTTTTCAGTCTTTAGCTTAACCTGCTTCTCCTTCCCTTATTCTTATTTCTCCCCCTGCCTCCCCGACTCTGAAATGCCAAGGTTTTCAACAGGGTGGTTCTCACAGCAGTCTGCTGAAGCATTGAATTGCTAGTGACTTAAAGCATCATCTTTGCTGTTTCACTAATGCTCCTAGCTGGATAGTTCAGTGATTTATATAATACATTGTATTTATATATGTACAATTTATATAATTTGTGCAATACATTGTATTTATGTAATTCATTCAAATAGTGGGGACAGGAATTCTATTCAAATTCCTGCATTAGAAATTCAGGGGCTGCTGATGTAAAAAAATAACCACATCCTTTTCTCAAATAGCAAAATTCTTTATCTGCGACGAACAAATTTGGCAGAAAGAATACATCATATGCAATTGGAATTGATATGGTCCTTAATTTAGATCATACAAAGTTGTCATTCATTCATTTACTACATGTGATATCTGCAGTCCAAATCAGATCTTGCATCTTTGGGGTCAGTATGTAAATTACTGGTTTAGATACCTTTAACATAATTGTAGACAAAGCTCAAGACTCGGCACCTCTTTCAAATCTGGCAGCTGTAATGAGAAGATGTGCTGTGTGTTAGGAGGCATAGCCCAGAATTTGCAGTCCAGATGTGGTGCATTCAGAGGATTTGTGGTGATAGTTCATGGTCTTCCAGAGTGGTGAGTTTTATAAAATTCACTGGCAAACATGTGAGGCACACACACATCACCATCTTCACTCTGTCCCTAGTAAGTGCTAGCAGCAGTCTGGACTTCTTTGTGGGAACACTGCAGCCGCCCTCCAGCTCTACTGAATGGTGCGGGGAACAACTGGAGTAAGTTGGCCAAGCTGGTATTGTAATGTGATGCAGAAGATCATGCATATGTTATGAAAAAGATATGATTTCATAAATCCCTGTCAGCAGTGAAGGGAAGGTGATCATGGTTTGTAGGGTTAATGAGACATTAGTGAAAAGTGTATTGTTAGTGGCATAAGACTGAAGAAACTGAAATTTGGCTGGTATTTCATTCTACAGGGAAGAGCACAGTGCATTTAAATTTGTAGTCCCTGAGTACCAGGACTCTAGCAGCAGGATTTTCTTTAGGTTTGCCCTAGATCATGGAACACACGTTGGTAGGGAAAAGGTTAAAACTACATAAAGGCTCAAGGTTTTTCTAAAGAGTAGCCTAATCCCTTCTATTCCCTCTTCCCACCACAGCCACCAGCCCTGCTTTCTTTCCTGGTGTTATCAGTAACAAAGAGTTTGACATTTACATTTGGGGACAGGTCTTAAAGAAACTTAAACGAAAGGGTTACTCTGATTTGCATTCAAGGAAAGGGAATGTAGAGCTGACAAGCATTCCTCCCACTAATTTCCCTCTTCTGTCAAATACCTGTATTATTTTCTTTGTCATCTGGATTCTCTGCATCTGGATCAGGATCTTCTCTCTTCTCCTTTCCTCCCCCCAGCTGTGCTAAATTTTACTGCTTCTGAGCATCACCCTTTTATTCTCATCATCTTTCACTATAGCTTCAATCCCCTTTTCTTATTATGTCTTTTCTTCATTCTTCAATTTTCTCAGCCCTGCAAGCATGCATTCATGTATGCAGTTTTTCTTTTCAAAAGTAGTTTGATTCTTCAGAATTTTGTTACACTCTGTTTACATTTTTTCAAAATAAAAGAAGTGTACAAGTGCCAATTGTAGCATTTTTCTGTTTTTCAAATTTCTGCCAGTTGTTTTACGCAAACTGATACTGATTGAGCACAGTTTAAATTCAGTGCTTAGCCTGTCTCTTCCATCCTCTCTGCTCAAGCGAAAACTGGTGAGCTAGAAATTCATTTGGATGTATAGTTTTTGCAGGTACACTATCTTGTGAGTATAAAGCTTGTGCCTGGGCTAGCATTTGGACTCTTAAATCTTGTTTTCTTTTAGCTTTTTTGACTGTACAGTGAGTGCCATACTCTAAATACAGGGGAAGGTGTTGAGGCAGAGAATTTTTTCGCAGTCTGAGCCATGGTTTGATCTGTCACCTTCATCCTGCAGGAAAAGAATAGCAACATTTAGAGGAGTTAAATTTGGGAGGGGAAAGAAAAAGTTAGCTGTATCTTAGAATTACATATGCATTTAATTACAAATGTTCAAGTTAGAAACATTAATCTTACCAGCTTCCTCTCCCTCCCCCCGCCCCAGTCCCCACTGAATGTGCCAAAATTTGGTGCAATCCAAAAAAGCCCATATATTTTGTTTTGTTTTCTGATCTATTGGAAAAGTACCTTTCATATAGCAGGATGTTATCTATTTACATATAACAGTAGAAGTTTAACTTTGTGCAGATACTGAGGCGGTGGTTTTTCATTTTGGGGGGTTGGCAGCTGCTAAGTGTGTGAAAGCATCCTTAGTTCTAACCAAGAACAATCTCCAAAGTTTCTCTTTGTGTAATAGAGTTAGTGATGATTTTGTTCTTTCTGGTCAAGCAATTCACCTAAAAACCTTACAGCTCATAAAAATCTGTCATAAACAGACAGACCCCAGAATGGCTTACTTGGATGAACTAGCCTGCTCCTCTGGAAGAGGTAAGGACTCATCTTGGCAGCACGGTTTCTGCAAAAGGAAATAGTGTCTCACTCATCTCTTAGAATTCTTTGAAAGTGGAGAGTAGTGGAGCAAAGACAATCAGCAGGCAATTTCTTCTCGTTTAAAAGGCCTTTCGCAAGTTTTATTGGAGGGCGTCAGCTAAGGAACTGAAACGGTCATGGGGAGAGTGGCAGAGTATTCTCATTATATTAATGTTTTGTCTGTTTCTCTGTTTTAACAATGGATTTACGAGAAAATTGTATGTCTTTATGTATCTGTCAGTAGGCAAAGGAGATATTTTGGCTGCTCAAATCAAGAAAAGGCAGAGGAACTTGGAAAGAGACCAAGCTAGGGGAATGAGCTGGAAGATTTCTGCATTCATGTCATCAGAGGGCCTATAATTTTGGCACAGTTACAGAAAACAGGGATTTCTTTTTTGCTTTTCAGACACATAGTGGTATACTTGCATTTAAAAAAAAAAAAAGGACCAAATTTTTTTTTCATTTCCAAAAGCAGTGCAAATACCTGTAATCACATTTTAAGCTCTCCTCACAAGAAGTCCGTTTGTTTTTTACAGTTGTTCATGGGTTTACTTTGAGCAGATCTCAGACTTGTCTATGCTGATCTTCATTTGAACAATTTTAATTTTCATATGTATGGCAAATAGCATTTCAGCTACTCTCTCACAATAGTCTTCATGCCACTGCTTCTCCCTGTTCAGCATGTCACTTGTGCTTCTTGCCCAGTGAATGCAGTTCCAAGTTCTGGCCGGGTGCATATTCCTTCAGTCTCTGTTCCCCTTGTGTTGTATTAAACCTCCCTCCGTCTCATTGTTATCTCTGTTATCTACCTCTGTTGCCTACCAAAGCTTTTTTGGCATTAAAATTTTGCTTGAAATGCTTAGTTTTATTAACTGTTGCCTTCATACCTGTGCTCGAGTAACATGTGAGCTAAAGCTGAAACAAGAATCAGTAAATATGTTAGAGATGGATCTTAAAGTGTCAGTAGCTTAAAATTCAGTATGTATGCATCCATAGGTTTAGAAAGAAAATTTGGAGCTTTCCTTTGATGTCAGTACTAGAGATTCTAGAGATGGTATTTGCGGAGACTATTTTGGGAGAAGGGTTCAAAGGAATGCTGAAATTAAATATTAATGAGATCAGGAGGTATCTAGGAAAAATTCTGCCACCTCCCACCTCAATGGTTGTCAGGTATTCTTCAGAGATTAAGAAAAAATCTGGTGGCTGATGAATTATTTCATTTTTTAAAAATTATGAAAGCTTGATTGATTGTGATGTTGGTTGTCTCCTTATGACCTTATTTACCTTTCCTCTTTTCTAATTCATACCTTAGAGAGAATTGCATAATTTAGTAAGTACTGCAAATACAGATTCAAAATAAATTTGTAGGTGGGCTAGTTATGTGTTAAAAAGAGAGAGGAAAGAGAGATGCGCTTCATATCTGTGTATAAATGAGCCTGTGTTTATATTAACTTGTCCTCCTCAAATCTGCATGAGCTTCTTCATATGCTGCCTTAAGTCAGTTCTGGCCCATCAGTTCTTTCCCCTTTTGCAATCTCATGCTTTTTAATGCCCTGTTGTCTGGGAGGAAGTTGCCTGGAGCAGTGGATCCCAACCCGTTTTGTAGCTGAACATTGCTTGAGAAAATTACTATGTTTGTTCATTTGGAGCATTTAGGCTTTTTTAATCACAGAAGAACTACTTTGCAGAATGAAAGAGGAGCTGACTAAATTAAAAATAAACAAGTGAGCCATATTTATCTTCTTAAAGCAAAGTCTGTACCTACGTCTCATCCCCCTATTTGCCAAATCACTGGCATCATTAGAGACTCAGGTGATACTGGAGATAAAGGATGAACCCTAAGATGTGCAGCATGTTGGTAGGAACGTTTTGATGACAGGGCAAGAAACGGATCTGTGAGAGGTGGATGGGTTGATACCAGCATCGGAACTGGAAATGGAGAAACAGCAGCAGGGTGGTGTTGGGAAGTACCCTCCTGAGGGTATACGTATGTGTGGCTGCAGTGGTGTCTCAGTAAGGATAATGGGGACACTTACCAGTTCTGTTGTGCTATAATGCATGTATGGTTAGGTAGTGAGCTACTGTTTTCCACAAGTTCAAACATACTGAGATTTAGTGGGTGAGGTCCATATTCATGGAAGTCATTGTCTTAAGGTTAAATACCTTGGCTTATTCACACTAGAACTTCAGCTGCCATCACTCTTTTGTCTAGGTGACCATAGTAAATTAGGACTGACTAAATGTTCAGCATCAAGTCCCCCAAAGTCTTGTAGTTTTTTGAAGCAGACTGTTGAGTTCTTCCTCACAGTGTGCTCTCCTGCTCCACTGTGAAAGCCTGCTTGGTTGAAAATAGTTTGAATGTGTAAATATAGCTCCAAGATGATTAGTTACAATCCTCACACTGTGCAGTGTTTCATTCTTCAACCTTACAGCACATTTTGCATCCACCTTGCACTAAACTTGGTGGCTAAATCCCCCAAACTAGCTGATTGTTTATTATTTTTCCCTTTCGTTTGGGCAGAGAGCTTAGGGAGCAACTGTTGTGGAAACCAGCCTTTTTTTGCATTTGAGAACCCACAATGGACAGCACTAATTGCTTATTGGTACCTTAAAGGAAGGATTTGCTGCTCTCCAGTTCTTTGCATGGTATTCACCTTTACTATTGTAACTGGAGAATTTGCTTCGAAACAGGGAAAAATTAAACAAGGAAACAAAAACATTGCATGCAACTTGAGTTCCCAAGTTTTTTTACGTGATCTACAGCTTGAAGCCCCTTTCATGTGTTCTGCAGAAACCACACTGCTGTGAATGGTGATGCCCATCTTCCAGCTGGAGCAGGCCACATGTCCTCAAGTGCCTGTGGAAGAATCTCATGCATTATGATCCCTCCCCATCAAACGACCAGGCGTGTGTCTCCTGTGGCCAAAATGCAGACTCCTGCATCTCATGCTGGATATGCTTTTGGTCCTGTGAAGGAAACATATGTAACAGCTTGCTGTCCTGTGACCGAAGCGTGCCAAACATATGGTGGGAATATCTGCTTTTGGACCTGTAATGCATGTGGCAGTGGAGGCGCCGTGGAGGAAGAAGGGAGAGAACTGTATGGAGGGAGCACTGGAAGAGGTCTTCCCTGGTCCACACTTTACTCTCATGGAGGGGAAGAGAGGGTATGGCTTCACTGAAGTCTTTATTTTTAAGAAAGCTTTAGAGGTGCCTGATGTTATCCTAGTCTGAAGGCCCCTGTTAATTTTTATCAGTAGTAGTGCTTTGAAAGATTTATACATTCTGTTTTATGGACCTGTAGCGTAATTGTTGATGACATTTTGGCAGCAGCTTACTGTGCACTTATTTGTGGGGTTTTGTCGTCTTCTTGCTGCTGTTCTGGGACTTGAAACTGTAAAGAATGACACAGCTAGTGATCTGCAATAAAATTCAGGTCTTTCTTTCCTTCTTTAGAGAAATGAATTATAAATGTCCTTGTTGCCAAGCACTTGATAACTATATAAGTGGGAGAACCTCTCAGTGATATACCTTAATAGCAGAATTAATGATGTTTGAACTTAAGTCTGTTTGTTGAGACTTCATTAGCTTTTCAGCTGAGAAAGCGAGTGGGGGAAAACGACATGAGTTGTGCACTGGGGCACACGGGGAGACAAGCAGCCAGCTAAGTCCCCTGTAGCACTTCTTTCTCACTATTAAACTGCTGTTGTTTCTTTTGTGAGGTACATATATTGTGGATTCTTTTCACCTTTTAGTTTGTGTCTGGGCTGGGTATTTTTGTTGTTTTAAAGTCTACATGTGTCTGTTTATGTGCCTGAAAAGTGTTTGTGTGTGTGCCTATATATGTACACCCGGGTTTTTTTAAAATTTCTGTACTGTGTTGTCATGACTAAAGATCAAACACATGAGCTATTTTTACTCAGCGATGAGTCCTTAGACAATCCTGTTTAGGGTTTGGTTTTGTTTTGATTTTGATTTGAAACTGTCGTCTTCCTAAACACTGCAACGTGACTGACTTGGAAGCATGCTACCCATTTCACTGTGTTGATGAAGGGTAGTCCCCATATTAAACGTCTTAATCTCCTGCAGCAAACTTTTCCAGTTTTTTAGTACAAGAGGATCTTATTATAATCATAAGGGTGGAATCCAGTACTATGTATTACAGTACTGGATTTTATTTGCAGAAGAGCCCCCTTTTAATGAGAGTAAATTCTTAGTGCTAAGAGCCAAAAATCATGTTTTACTGTTTATTTTTTACTATTTGGCATGTCCTCAGACAATTTGTTTGTTGTGCTGGATCATCACGGGGTCTGTTAGATCATCTAATTGAAAAAAAGGGAGTTTGTTTTCCTGGAACGCCTCCAGAAGTTTTTTGTTCCACAGCCAAGTCCCTCCTATGCTCTAACTGAGGTCATCTCCATAAGTCACGTTTTATTATGTGTAATTTATTTCCCTGTTCCACACTTGGAATCTAAAAATTTTGAATTAAATGTATGGCATAAAGTGTATTTTAGAAGTAACAATGTAAACATATCTCTAAGCTTAGTCACCTGGCCTTCAGCCTTAGGTTGAAGGTTACTCATTCTGTATTTCAACAGAAATGCACTGATTATTATTGCTTATGATAATTACGTCTACTTCTAAGATATAGATAAGGTACTGAATGATAGGGAAAGTTTTTTAAATGGATATGTATTTCTGTTTGTGAAAAAAATAATCAGCATGCTTTGCTTTTCATGGTTTCACATCTGATTTTTCAGGAACAGTAGTTGTTGAGGAAATACATGACAACGTTCTCTGTCTAATATCATCAGGCTTGCACAGTATACTTTTGTTTCTGTTCAGAATGTCCCAAGTTCTTTCTACAGCATCTTTAACCAAGTTTTTCTTGAAAAGTATATTTGAGGGTAGGGTGTATCTGTTCTATTCAAGATCATTCAAAATCTAATCTGCCTCTTAAAAGGTGCACTGAGAAATGAAGTTGCACTTTAGGATTTTATATACTGATCTATGAATATAATTTTTCAGGAAACAGAAGTCTTACTTATTGCCTCTTCTGACTGAGAGAGATTTTTATGCCCCATAAATCAGGAAGGAGAGTTTCAAAGGGCTAGTTCCTATCTTTAGGTAATTACATATTCAGTGCAATCTTCTGAAACGTGTATCATCTGTGTCAAAAAGGAAACCAGACTGCTCCTGACAGCTCTTATCTCATGAGCATGAAAACTGGGAGGGAGGGGGTTTTAAAGTTTATATTGTTCTTTTTTGATGGTTATGAGTTCTCATACAACTGTGTGAAATCATCTCTATGATGCTGCTGGCTTTGATTGTCACAGTGGATGGCAGGTATTGAAGAGGCCCCAAGTAAGAAAGTAGGAAGAGCAGAGATTTTTTTGAAAAAAAAAAAAAATTATCAAAGAAGGCATCTATAAGAATTAGAGAATGTAATCTTTCATAAAATGATAGGTTAGTCCTGGCAATTAGACTTGGAAAGCAAGTAAAGGAGATCAGGGCACAGAAAGAAAAGGGAAAGAAAAGGTATTGCTTAATGCATTTACTTCCTATTCTAAAGATAGCTATCTAGATAAAAATGTCAGTGGTATTACGGAGTAATTGTAGACCAGGATGTATTCAGTTTGCTCCAGCTGCTTGACCTTGCCTAGCTGTTGACTGAAATAAAACTAGCCATGTTGTGATCAGCACTTTCTCTGGGCTGCTGTGGAAAGTTATATGAATGCCCATCGGTTTCGCTATAGGTTTTGTGGGCTATTGTACTGAACGCTCTTTGCTGCAGATTTTTCAAGCTCAAAGTAAAACTGTGCTGTGTGCCCAGCTCTGCCGTGCCTCTCGGAATGTGCAGGATACTCACACTGGAGTAATTCATACTTGGGCTGTTTGGCCTGTCAGGAGCTAATGAGCAAAAGTGGAGTGCAGCTGCTGTTCCAGCAAGCAGCCCAGTGAGGGGACAGCTTCTCCGTGCAGGTCATCTAGTCACTGGGCTGTCATTTTACAGCACAACCAGTCTCGCTAAACTTACACTGACTTTGAGTAGCTTGAACCTAGATTTTCTGGCATTTCAATGTAGAAAATAGAGATCCTTCCCTTTGTGCCACCCTCTTCGCCCCCAAAAAGGGAATATCAAAGAATGAGGTCCATCTTGCACATTGAAACTGCATGACAAAACTCATGGTAATTGCAGGTGGATTCCAATAACTCAAATGTATTAAGAGATTCTGTGAATGTAACATCTTAATCTTGTGCTTGATAGTGTTTCCTTGAGTGTTATCGTAGGTCTGAGTGCTCTTTAAAGGTGTATCTGTCTTCTTGGTTGCAGGATTTTTGAAGATGTGTATGTCTGCTGTGGGTCAGCATGCAGACAACTTTTTTAATACCACAAGTTATGGAAGTTGGGATCAACAGTGAAGACAACCTCAAAAAGTAGCTGGGAAAATAAAAGTAACAAAAATGTGAAATGAAATAGGGGGTAGAGCTGTATAATGGTAGCTTGGCTCTTGGCATAAGAAAATGTGTTTGGTCACGGAGAAAGCAAAATACACATGCCCAAAAATTGAAAATGGAAAGTATACGATGCACAGTCAGTTAAGAAACCTGTGTTGGAAAAAGAAATTACTGTGTTGAGTGATTATTCAGAGAGAATTAAAATTTTGTTTTCATCAAGATGAATGTGAATTTATGTGTAAGTTGTATAGGAGAGAAAGCCATAGGTCAAGCCTCTGGCTTGAGTTGGTGCCAGAGGTCAGAAGAGACATCGTGGACTATGAATGAATTGAAAAATATTGCCAGTGGAGCATCCAAAAACTGTTGTGGGGTTCTACAGGATTCTCGCAGACATAACAAATTTGGCTTCCCTGATACTGGGTCACTGTGAAAACTGAAGGCCTTGTGGTGTTTGTCAATACATTTTGTTGATCAATTTTAGCATATGACTTCTGGATTTCAAACACCATGCCACCTATAAGGAGTTGCTCAAAAGTGACTAGAATTTACGTTTTGGTTCTTACAAAGTTCTGTGAAACTCTTGAATATATTTTTAGAAAGAATACTGCAAAAAGCTTTATCTGAAAAAGCCTTGCTGTAGATGTAAAGTACCCACAGGCATATGAATATCCCATCAGTTGACTGCTGTTTCCTGATTTTTTCTGAGCAACTAATTGCCATATTTTTAATCGCCCCATTCTTATTTTAAAGTGAAACCTGACTGAAAATACTCAGCAGTTACTGAGCAAATACAAGGACCATCTAGAAATATTTTAATTGTTTGTTTTCCAGCATTTCGTATACTCCAGTGAGTGCCTTTCAGGTACTATGATAATGTCCATTGTAACTTAATTGCAGCACTCTACAATGATCTTTTTAAAGTTTCAAGCTGATGTTTATCTAAAATTGTTTACCTTGGGCATATGCATTATCTTGTTCACTTTCTAGAAATATGTACAGATCATGTCTTGCATTTTAGTGACAGATTCAATCATTTAGAGAAAAAATGTCTTAACTATGAACAAGCAAACTTTATAGGCCTTGGATCCTAAGGCAATTTCTGGTAAATTTATCAGACTTCACGAAAACTCAACCAGTGAAGGTAAATACTCTGTCAGCATTAGAGTGGTGGTGAATCCGTGATGAAGTTGATGGATCAGTTATCACTCTTACTTTAAATGAAGGCTCTTGAACATTGCTAGGCTGCCAGAAGAGATGGTAACCAGTAGCAGGCTGCTGCCATCATGAAAACACTTTTTTGATCTAGAGCGCATCCCTGAGTCGCCCTCCTAAAAAGCAGTGCTGGAACTTTGGGCTGGTTGAGTCATCCTGCTGCACCACCAGTGCCCAGGGCGAGAACAACAGGGCTATCTCCGAGTTTTCCTTCCAGGTCAGTCCAAAGAACTGTGTTCAGTTTAGCTTTCTGATGAAGTAACTTTTAAAGGCTTGGTTTTCATCTGATCTTTTAATTTCTTAATTTAAAACTCACAAGGTAATTATTTCTGAACTTGCGTATGATACATGCCACCAACGTGGTGGAGAAACACGCACTCACATATGGGACAGGCACACAGACAGAGGGAAGGTTTATTATTGGTGGGATTTTCTTTTGGGAGAGAGAGGAGGTGAAGGGGTTGTCGGAAAGAAAGAATAATCCTGACAGTATAGGAAACAAATCCATAAGAGGCAAATTCATACCAAAAGACAGAAAATTCTTGTGTGTATGTGTGTTGTCAGTAACGAACTGACAACACACCTGTTACCTTAGAGTGTTACTTAGGGAATTCTACACAGAGAATGGAGAAGTTGTTATCTGCTGCTTGCTTTTCATTTTTATTTTAAGGGAAATTCAGGCTTACCTGAGTGTGTTGATAGGTAAATGCTAATTTTCATATGTGTTGGCATCAGTGCACATAAGGCATTTTATTCAAATTGTACTAGCTTGTAGTTGAGGTAGAGTCTGGGAGGGAGGAATTATGTCAGACTCTAAAAGGTCAAGATGCCAGCTTTTGAAAAAAGTAATGTATTTTCATGATCCCTGTAGTGAAGAGATACAGGGTAGTTCACGGTTTAAGCCTTTTTCTTCCAGTGGCTCCCTACACCTTTGTGAAGCATCACTGAAGCTGGGGTTGTTTCATGAGATTTGGGGATATGAGTTGCTTGTCCATGTGGAATTTCTCATTGCCTGAGGTCATTGGATGGCTTATTGACCAAGTTG
This sequence comes from Burhinus oedicnemus, assembly GCA_008921705.1. Classification (NCBI taxonomy): domain Eukaryota; kingdom Metazoa; phylum Chordata; class Aves; order Charadriiformes; family Burhinidae; genus Burhinus; species Burhinus oedicnemus. The sequence goes on along the minus strand of VFFE01006966.1, from coordinate 203,531 downwards.
AACAGCACTGTATTAGAAGAACTGTTCCTTTTTAAGTGAAGAAAAGCATTAAAATGTACTAACATTAACTTATTTTCTTATGAAAAAAGTGGATTCCTTAATACCACTAAAAATGATTGATCATGAGCAGAGGTGCTAAACTGCATGCAAAAGCTCTTCTCAAAGTAAAACTTGCTGGTCACTAGCTCTGCACCTTTACTTTCCAAGTTATTAACACATCACTGAGAATACACTAATTTTGGTTTGCTGCCATGCAGTGCAGTTGCATAGCTGTATTTCCTTCTAGTAACCTTTATTTCCATTTCACAGTGATTCCTGATCACTGATTATTAGATCTCCAGATGAACTCATCTTGAATCCATTTATAGTCTATGAAGAGAAATAAGCATTTCAAGGCAGAATTTATTAGATAGTAATATAATAATTTTCATAATTCTTAGATTTTAAACATCTGCGTTAGAATGAGATACATTGCACCCCACATTTGATTTATTATGTTAGCTTGACATTTGGTAAGAAGCTTGGCTGTAGAAATCAGCGTTTAGCCAGATGAATTGCATTATAAGATTTAGTCCTTTTGACTGCAGTTGGTTAAAATTGTTATCGATGACAGAGTTTTGCATAATGCGTATGGTTTTAACCCTTAGTGGACATAACAGCATGTCTTTAGTATGCACGATTGTAGTAGATTTTCTGTGTGGCCCATATCAGAGGTTTCTCTTCTTATCATTGATATGATATTAACCCCCAAAATGTTCAAGTGAGCAGATTCCAAGCATAAGCTTGGAATATGTAATAATAGTATTTAAATCTGGTGTCAGGGTTTTCATGTGCCAAGTAAAAAAAATAAATTTAAATTTTAAAAAACACTATAGTGTACATTTGGAATACAGAAAGCTGTAAAAAAATTTACATTATTTTGGTATTATATAGAGGTAATATAGCATCAATTTGCTTAGCTTATAAGTAATCCAAATACTTCCAGAGTATTGGTCAGTGTAAAGAATGACATTTTAAGTTATCATCAGGACTTCAATAACAATTAGAACAGTTATCTTCTAAGATTTAGTTCTTAAAATCTGATAGTATAATTCAAAAACAAAAAAATAAAGTCCCTTACTTAATAGGTATGTAGTACCTGTATTTTTATGTCTGCCAATATTTTGAATTTTTGAAGTGCAGCCTGTCCATTCAGTATATTCCAAAAAGGCACAGAAAAGAAGGATTACTACACATTCACAGAGTTCTTGGCAACAACATGCCATAAATGTAAACTCCCAACATTATGTAATGTAAGTCGTATACTAACACTAATTCAGATTTCCATAGGCAATTCAAATTACTAACAGTCCACAGGAAGGGAAACACAGAATTTGACACTATTGGAAGTATTTTGCCACAGCATCAGTTTTTTGTGTTAATCTTTGGTTGTTTGGTCTCTACAGTTTCTAGAAGACGGCCAGCAGCTCACATAAAATTTTGGAGACAACATATGGAAAGTAACCAAGTTAAACTTGAAAATTTAGGCACTTGACTGAGTGGCATCTTCTTCTCCTTTCTCGTTACGTTCTTGCGGAGCATACAGAGAAATATCCTGGCCATTCAGAAAGCTGTAAATAGCAGAGAAGGTAACTTGGGCTAGGGAAGCAGTATGGTAAAGGCATGAAGGGAGCCTGAGGAGATTCACAGATTAGCAGGGAGGCTATTGTTTGCTGACACAATAGAAGGAACAGGCTCCTTCTATTATATAAAGGTGTGTGGACGCCTGCCATCTTCTGCCTCCTTTCCCTCCGCCGGACTGGACTTCCACGGCAGAAACAGCAGCTCACTATGATGAGGTGAAAGCATGAGGAAAGGGACCTCTTTTTGTGGTTTGGGTCCTGTTTTACCTCAAACGAGGACACCTCTCCATCCCCGGGTCCCCTCTCTCCCCTGGGGTGGTTGTGTTGCTTTCTGAGCCAGACTGGTCTGGCTATTGCTGCTGTTTTCCGTAGTCATGCTCTTACAGAGCCAGGCTCTTCTGGTGGCTCGAAACTGATTTTCTTCCTGTGTCATTTACAGGTGGCTCGTTGCATCTCGAGACAGAACTATTAAATTAGGTGAAACCATTGGGACTGTATTATATTTTTCTCTAGTCAAGGGAGCGCTCTCTTGTACTTCTCTGGAAAGCAACGGTATGCCTTTGATAACTGTCAGACAAAACCAGTGCCCCTGACCCATGGTTCTGGACCCAATGGCCCCAATGGCCCTTGCAGTTTGCTTGCTGTGGTAGAAAGCTGCAGCCCTGGTGGCCCAGCTGGGCCTTGTGGACAAGGCCGGCCGCAGCACGCTACCTGCTTCACCTGGTCATGACAGGCAACCGAAGGGATCCCTGGTCTGATAAATCCCGCTCCTTCTAGTCTCCGTCTCTGATACCAGCTGTCCTTTCTTGCTATCTTCATCCCTCTTCTCTGTACCTGTGCCAGCTTGTGATCATTTCTCTTGAATGGAGGTGAGCGATGTTGATCATGTTTTCCATGAATTCCTACGAGTATAATGTTAACTCTTTCCTGTATATGAGGAATACCTTGTTTGATATGTCCTGGGCTTCCATTTGTTGAGGGGTTTGGGGGTTTTTCCTTTTGTTTTGCTTTGTTTTGTTTTCATGGTGTGTGGTTTAAGCCCAGCTGGCAACTAGGACCACACAGCCACTCGCTCACCTCCCCCTTCCTCTCAGAAGGGTGGGGAGAAGAGGGAGAAAAGAAGGGGAAAGGGAAAAGGAAAAAACCACTTGTGGGATGAGATAAAGACAGTGTAATAGAACAATAACTGAAAAGGAAAATAACAATAATAATTACAGTAATATAATGACACAAGTCACTCGCACCTCTCACTCTCACAGCTTATGGTCATTCTGAGGTGAAATAAATCCAGAAATTAAGCTTTCAAAGGGGAGAACTCTATGATGGTATACACATGCAGGGGAGCTGCAACTGAGATGCACAAGCAACTCAAATTTGGGCATTTGCTATCTTTTTCATCATTTGCTTTTGCAGCATCAATAAAATTATGTAAAAATGAATGACACAGAATAAACTGTCATGTATTAGATGCCTTTTTCAGATGTAATTCTTGAATCTTTCTGAACGTACAGCTGTCCATTCCCAAACACACTATAAATTGTTGTATGGACCACAAGCATTTGGATGGTACAGAGAAGTTTTAACCTAGCTTAATGTAAGCCATTCACATGTTCAGACAGAGCATCCTTGTGTGTATTCTTCCAAGCTCACTTCTTTGTATATAATGTTACACTGGTTTGTATTTCGGTAGATGTTTTGCAGGGCTAACCTATTAATAGCTGGTTTTCCTTACATGAGCAGGCAGCATCCTAAGTTGTCTAAAGGTTAAGAACAGATTTGTCAATGAAAATTTTTAGTGGTTATTTTTATCTAAATCAAGTGTTCTCAATTAATGTCCATATAAAAGAACTGTGTAAAAGAATACAATAGTCGTAATGTATCTAATGATCCTTTAGTGGCAGATTATGATCATATCTTTATTAGTGGTAGTAATTGTGATGACAGTGTTGCTGACAGGTTAAGCCATTTCTTACAACAATAGCTTTTGTGCTGTTGCATCAGGATCAGAAATGCAGTTCCTGAAGATTTGCATATTATGAAGAATAGGCTGCAAAGACATGGAAGCACAATCTTGTCATTGTGTTTAGTGATGTGGGTGGCAGATTGCTATAGCCGATTCTGAGCAGGAAGAGCTTCCATATGGGTAGGTTTAAAGGCCTTTAAATGTTTTAGGATTGGTGGGCAAATTGGTTGGGTAGGTGAGTGTTGTAAGTTGTTAAATACTCCAAGCAGCTATAAGCTTTTTAAAACCCTCTCAGTGTTTTAAAATGTATAGTGCAGTATTTGAACAGCTGTGTTAGGTGAGAGTGCTGGATTAGGCCACTTCTGCGTTTGCACTACTGCTAACCTCAGTCACTGCTGTGATAGTTCTGCATAGCATTGCACTACATCATTTGAACGTTAGCTAAGGTTTAAAATTTCAAGGAGGTTGCAAGGCATTATGATAGAAAGGTTCTTCTTAAAAAAAAACAAGCAAACAAAAAAACTCCAAACAAATAAACAAGTGTACCTGTAATTACGCAGATTGGTATGGAAACATGCCACCATTGTTGATCTAGCTGAAACTTTAAACCCAGAGAAAATGTTGCCGTATTTTAGGAAGTTTTCTCACATTATGCATTTTTATTCTAAAAACAAACTTCTTCTTTCCCAAAGTATGTGAGAAAATACAGATTCCTCAGTAACCTATTATCTTTAAGTGACTTGTTCCAAAATGTCTGCAAATTCTCTGGACTTTTCAACCTTTCCCCCTTCTCCTTTGTGGACACCGATGTTTTTATCAACTTTCATCCCAAGTGAAATGATCCTGTGAGAGTTCATCCATACTCTTGATCCTTAGGATAAATTAAACAAATATTTGCTCCAAAGAACCTAACCCATGTTATACAAACAGCCCAGTGGGTGCTAGAAAAGCTTTTGCTTTTTAGTAAAAATAGGACCAATAAAATCATATGGGTTTGAATTTCATTAACTTGTGCTATAAGGTTCCATAAGAATAGCATTGTAATTTTGAGAGTAGCAGGGAATAGGGTAAGTGAATAAGAGAACAGAAGAAAAAGAGAATAGAGTAAGTAGAGTTATTTCCCAGAAAATGGTCACATTATGTTTACAATTGTTTTTCCCCTCTCCTACATAGGTATGCGGATGGAATAGTAATGTATGTAAGTAATTATCTGCTTAGTCTTCAGATCTGCTGTTTATCTGTCCAGAGAAATAAATAAATTAATGTCATGAAAGCATAGATGTTTAATTGCAGCCTGGTTTTGGAAAGGACCACTTGGGTCAACAAGTCATATCTCTTCAATTATGAACAAACATGATAGCTATTTAATCCAAAAGATTATGTGCTTTGCACACATATACCACAAAAATACCTATAGGAAACTTAAGATCTATACCACAAAAGGCCAAGCTGAACATGACTCAACAAGTATTTGTTACAAGCAGATGTATAGGTTACGAAAAGATAGATGAATGAGGAGAAGAACACCGTGTGGTTAGTTATTCAGTAAGTTTTGATGTTTTATCTGGATTTGCTAGTCCAGACTCATGCAGTCAAGCAAGAGCTGTATTTGTGCAATAAATATTATTGATTTAAACCTGGGGGTGAGAGTGTGTGAGGCTACACACATCTTGGCAACATTGTTTCCTGAAGCCAATTTTTACTGATTACTCTTGTGTGTAGTTACATGTTGGGATCCTTAAACAGGGTTGGGAAACAGACTTACTTGCTATGAATTTAACCAGTGCTTCTGGGTATTGGAATTGTATTAATATGCACTCACTGACTGCGGTTATAGAATTCCTTTATTCATGTTAAGGTAGTTGTATGCAAGGGTCGTGTTTATTTGTAAAAAATTTCTGTTGAGGGACACCATTGACCATTACTGCAGGCACTCAGAAGAATTAGAGCATAATTTTGAGTTTGGATGCCAATAGCTTAACGATGTAGAGAATTCCTTTTTTTGAAAATCAGCCATTTGCTGGGATAGCTAAAACTTAATTCCTCAAGCAGAGGAGTTAAACAACAGTGAAAAAACTAAAGAGTATCTCTACATTTATATCAAGACAGAGGGGTGATACAAGCACAAGGAAATCACGGATCAGATATGTTTGTGGTGAATGTAGAGACAATCTAGTTCAGCAGAATGTCCTCTAATGAATAGAGGTGGAGGCAGGCATGCTGTGGCTGCGAGTGTTTTGCTGAGACATGTGCCTTGGAGTTAAAGGTGAAGTTAAGGCACATCTCACATATGTTCCGTGTCTCACAAGTTGGGTTTTTTCCCCAGTTTTTCATTCCTGTCCAAATAGGGAAATCATGATAGTTGACCTGAGAATTTACTATTAAACGCAAAATTCTATATGACGTAGAAAATCCTTTATAATCTGTAAATAAATTATTTGGCTTCGCTGTCACAGCTGTGCAAGATGTTGGTCAGCATGTTGCAGAGAATCCAAGCCATGTCTCCTGTATAGATTTCCCCCCCTATTTTTTAAAGTAGCAACTCCATCTATAATTCTAGCTGACTGTTTATTGATTAATTCACTTCTATATTAGGGTGGTGTTAGCATGTTTTGCCTGGCTTTATTTAAATCTATTTAACCTCGAGGAGTCTCCTAAACAACTCATTAGAACTAATTTTCCATTGCCTTAAAATGTGAATTTATTACTTTGTTTATTCACTTTAAGAGGGTGGGGCGGTGGGGTGGGGGGTGTGTGCTTAGACTGCCCAGCTAAGTGAAACTCCCCATAAATTGAGATACTGTCAGAAAAGTGCCTCCTGTTTTGCTAACAGTGTAACATATCCTATAACAGAGGCTCGCAAATTCATCAAACAAGAGGTTGTCCTTTTGCTTATTGCAAAAGCATCTGTGTCACTTTAACAGTGTTATTTGATCGTAATATGTAAGAATATTTAAACCACACGAGATTACTTATTCTTTTAAATGTTATTAGGACCTTACTGGGTTTATGTTAGTTTCAATCAGCAACTTCTCCCTCTGGTACTGACAGATGGACATGTGTGCAGTGCTACCATGTGAGTGTCTCTTCATAGAAAGGGATTTCTAGTTGGAAAAGACAAGTAATAAACATGTGAATTGTCCTACCAGTAAGGATCTACATGGAAACCCTGACTGATGTGGATGGCCAGAGCAGAAATTCCCCTTTCCCTCTGCTTCATTGTGGGACATGGATGAGGAATAACTAGCTTGGATAGGGAATAACTAGCTTGAATGAAAGAGGATTGTCTTCTTACTTTAACACAGTCATACTGCAAATCTGCTTTTCACCTGATGCTTTTCCACGCAGGCTTCCCAGGAGCATCTGGCTCCTTCTTGGAGCTAATCCTTCCCTTCGCAAATGCTTTCTCAGGGTAAAAGGCCATCATTTGTGTGGGCTGCTGCCTGCAGTTTTTCTCTGGAAAACCTTTCTTTCTTTTCAGACCCTATTACCTTTAGTCCATAGTCTTCTACCACATCACTTCACCTGCTTTCTCCTTTTCGCTGCTTGCCTGTGCCTCACAGAGATGGGACAGGTTGTGGTTTGTGGGAGAGGAGCAGATGAGGGGTAAGTTGGCTTGTCAGGTGAGTTACATGGTGACAGCTGCCAACTAAAGGAGTATGACATGGGAATGGGGACAGCAAACTGGGTCAGGGAGCCAGGGAACTACTCAGAGCATTGCCGTGCCCCTCAGCAGTGCCTGACCCTCTCCTGCATCAGTGGGTTTGTCCTTAATCCACGGACATGAAGTCAGTTTGGGCTCAGGTCTGCAGTCACCGTGGAAATGCATACCTCGCCTTCTCTGGCATCTCTCCCATCCCACTTCTTAAAACAGAAGAGCTGCTCTTGAAATTCTTTTAATGATATTTTGAGGTCATGGGTTTAAACAAAAGGATAAAGGTTAGATTTTTTAGCATGACATTCACTTCTCTGCAAAGCATGTGCTGTGTATTTTCTAGACCCTTAGTATTTTTAATACAGTCAGAGTCATAATTTTTTTGGTTCCTGGTTCATGTATCTTATAAAAATCCAAATGTAGCCTTCCAGGGAGTGTGTACTTTTGTGTTAATATTTGACATCTGCAGGGAGACAAACTTACCAAGAATTTATTACCAGAGAGAAAGAATTCTTTTTCTTGAATACCTATGCAAATACCGATTTATTTTTCTCTTTTCAGACCATGGTTTGACGATGAGGTAGAGTAAAAAACACGGCTATTAGGTAGTTGCGTATCCTGATGTGCAGCGACGGGCTACATGAAAAAGAGAGGTGAATGAGGAGAAGCAGGTCAGGTCACCACAGTGTTACCCACATAGTGCGGTGCTCATACTTGAGGATGGTGACAGCAGAGAGTTCACAGACCCCTGTGAAAGCTGAGGCAGGAAGAGTGGCAAGCAGGAAGAATCTCTTTTCCAGTTGCTTAGCTCCCCCCTAAGCTTTTGTTTACATCCGTCTTTCCATTTGCTCTTTTTTTGAGAAACAGAACCAAAGCCTCAATAGAGGCTGTGTAAAGGGAGGACGGGTCTGCAGAGGGTCTGCTCGGTTTCTGTAGAGAAACTTTCTCCACTTCGACTTAACATTTGCAAGAAAAAGCCATGCATCAATCCTGCTCTGGATTAGAGGAGCAAGGAGCAAGGAGGTCTCCTGGTCTGCATCTGTAGGAGCTCCCCATTAATTCTCACTGGGTTTTTGTCCCTCTTTAGCCCATACAGAATGGGCATGAGAAACAAGACTGTGACTTTGCAGGGGTGGCCACCCAGTATGGCTGGTTCCTTGAACTTAGCTTCAGCTGGGTTGTCAATTCTGTTCCATTCAGGAAGGCAAACATGGCCTCACACAAGCAACTTGGGCTCCCCGACATTCAGTCTGAGGCTCACAAACAATGCAACCTGAGGTGGGAACTCGCAAAGGAAAGCAGGAAATAAAGGTATCTCTGGTTTCCCTCCAGGAGGTCTTATGCTGTATTGCCTGGTTTCACAATGGGACAACACCAAGTTGAGCACGAAGCAGAAGATGAATCTTATTTTTGAACACACATACCCACTCAGCGTGTATTTATATTTATATATATGTGCATATATAAATATATGTATGTATACATATGTTGCCTGATCTGATGGGGCAGAAGCAATGTGAAATACCTCATTTTCAGGAGGACCAGGAACTTGAGTAGGATGCCATGTTGATTGCCTGGGAAGAGAGGGGAAGAGCAGGAAGAATCTCCTTTCCCTTGCCCGGGACTTTGTTTTTATTCACATGTACAATTTGTACTAGAAGCTGGTTTGGTAAAACAGCATTGCTGAAACCTTTTATAGAGGCAAGTATTTGGATTATGTTCACAGTTTAGGTTTATCTGTGTGCAGAGGAAACATATATTAATGTGATAGCTGTGATTTCTCTCTGGAAAAAACAATAATTGCTGTGTCCAAAAGGAGGTGAAAGCTTCTTTGTGTTTACTATTGCTGCTAGGATTTTGTAGTTTTGATTGTGTCGGGATAAGTGCTGTATTTGGGAAAAGCAAAGGGACGGTTGGGAATATAATTCCAGCCAAAAGTTCTTTCTGGGCACAGGTTGCTTGCGCGTGTCATTCTTGAACTGTGTGATCTTTTCTCAGGAGGAAGAGACCCAAAAGGGTCATGGGGTTTTTCGAGGGGGAGAGAGGAAATGAGAAACACTTTCCCTCTTTTGGAGAAAGGTAAAAGCAGGATATACCAGGATCCTGTCAAATCCTATTTATTGGCACTGAGCCTTTTCAAAGCTGGGAACAAATCTGCACCGAAAATCCCAACGTTCAGACATGCAGGAAGAAAACTGCTGAGGAGAGGAGGGGAAGAAACAAGGCAGATTTAGCTCCTAGGACCGACTGACATTAGCCAGATTTGGGACCTAGATCCCTAACTGAGGCAGGAAAATGTCAATAGGATAAAAGCACCTTGTCCTAAAAAATGCAGTTCAGCAATGCTTAAAAATGCATATTTTGGCCTGGCAGATCCTGTCAATTTTTATCTGTCGTATGTGCCCCCCACCCCCTCCCCACCTATGTAAGAAGGAAGATAAAACAGCTTCCAGAGTCTAGATCAAGCAGGACCATAAAAACACTGGCACTTGAATTCAGTACTCTCCTGAAAACTCCACATACCCAACCACAGGTGGAGCAATACCTGTGTTTCTTTTCTGGATCCTGCCCTTTTCACTTTGCTGTGGTGTGCGCTCAAAGTAGATGGCACCAGTTCTTCTTCCTCCATCCCGCACTTCCCACCTGAGTGAGAGAGCAACTGAAAAAAACTAAATCCTCCTTGTAAAATCGAGTTTCTTTTTGCCACATGCATCTCAACGCTTTTTAGATAAAAATTATATTTTGTTTGATTGAAGCTGATGGCAGTCTCTCTTTGATTTTAGTCAGGACTGGGATTTCACACACACATGCAGCTATCAAAATACTAATTTTTCAACAATCCATCTTTGAAAGTCTGGGGGGATAATAATATTTGGAGATAAAGGCTGAAAAAATTTGGGGATTTCACAGGTGTTGTGTCCATCCTTCTTTTCGTGCTCTTGTGCCTCAGTGGATCGGGGATCGTGTTTGAGTAGCGCAGGTGGTTCCTACGCGGTGGAAGTTTGGGAAGAGCCAGATGCTGTACTACTGCTTTTGCGCTGAGGTGCCGGGTTGCGAGGCGAGAGGTTTGAAGCAAAAAGGAATACCTATAGTGTTGTCTAGTTTCATGTTCCATTTCAGGACCTAAAATGGAGGTAAACAAAAGAACAAACACATGGTTTCTTGTCGAGATTTGTTGTGGTGGTGGTATTAGCACATACGTTATCATGTTCAGGTTAAATATTAATGTGAGCTGTTGGGACAGCTTCATTTTCTCGTTGAGCTGATACAGTTTGGAATATTCAAAGGACAAAACCACCTATGTGGTGCTGTGACAACTTGTGGAAAGGGACGCTTTGCTTATTAGCAAGCCAGCGCACGGTGTTTGTGCGTATGCGTGCATTTTACAGAGGTGTCCGTACGTATGGCCGTCCGGCCGCGGGCAGCATGCCCTCTCGGCAGACCCTCGCTGCTTTCCCGCCCCGGTGGGGCCGGCAGGTTGCCGTGCCTTCTCCCTGAGGGTCAGTCAGGATGGCAGCCATCACCTGTGGCAGCCTGGGATTTCATACCCAGGAGTGCCAAACCTTCCTCTGCTAGCAGCCGGGCTTTTCCAGTGCGGCCGAGGAATGCGGGAAAAGATCGGGGGGGAGGAAAAAAAAAAAACAAAAAACAAACAAACCACAACCCCTCCATCCCAGGCTGCCGCGTACCCCGCCGCAAGGCCGCAGGGTGTGTGTG